>JALMGA010000019.1:5505000-5515000 GCA_023333525.1 Aspidoscelis tigris stejnegeri | reverse complement strand
AATAAAACCTACTAAACCTGGTTCAGGTTGAGATTGCCTTCCTCCTGAAGGTTCCTTGAATGTTCTTGGGCCCACTAATGTTGCTGAGGATGCTCTACAACGGGGACAGGCCGACTTGCAATGGGAACAGGCTCTCTTATCTATTACTCAATAATACAGAGGCACACAAATGAGGTTTTTTGCATAGTATTTGTTCGAATAGATCCCCTTCAAATGTAGGATTCTATTCTTGTAGATATCACTGGACTTCAATACACAACAGACAACATGGTTTGTGGGAGAAAAAGAGTTATTATCCCATATTATATCTGGTAAAATGCTAGATCTCTCTTCTCAGACTTCACTCTCGGTCGCCATCTTTTGCAAAGTCCTAGGATTCTATTGGATACAAATGTATTTGTACGAAACTGTACGAATAACCAATACGAACGCATATGTATCAATATGCATCCGATATGAATGCATACATATCCGATACGTATCCCACAACATATCTGCTCTGAAAGCGGCAAATCCACTTTGAATCCACTCTCAATCCACATTGAATGCACTCTGGATCCATTGCAGATGTGACTGGCGCAGCCGCTTTCCCACCTTCCTGGTTCACAAATGTTCCAAAACATTTGCACGAATATGCCATGTCAATGTACAAATGTCGTAACATTCGATTCGTATACAAATGTCCGAATTTGTCTGAATTCATACGACTATTGAATGTGATGAATATTCATGTGCATCCCTACTCAATAACCAACATATGGTCTGCTGTTACTCATTGTACAGGAGCTGCCTTTTGAAAATACTGCATTTAGACATTGTAGCTGATGCAAAATTAACAGAATGGAGTACCCACGTGGACCATGCTATGAGTACACAAAGTAACTGCATCAGGCTATAATCAGACACCGTAAAAAAAGAAGCATCTCTGAGGCAGCTTAGAAGAGGCTTCAGGTGAGGTTGTTCACACACCAGTCCGCCCCTTGTCCTCTCATGAACGTTTCATGGCAGAGAAGGTGGATTAGGGGAGACGTCGGGAACACGAGGGCTACACATTGTCTCTCTGAGGTGACCCTTTCGTTATATGTTTCTGTACCAAATTAAAAGTGCTTGACTCATTCATATTGCATGCTATCTCTTAAGAAACTTACCTAGACTGATAACATCACTGGATTTGAATGATCCTGAGATAATTTTTTCTCAGAAAGGGAGTATGACAGATTGACAGAACTGGCAGCGATGAGGAAAGAGGGGTAAGTCTTACAGACAAATTAAATGTTATGCTCTTTACAATTAAAGAGCTTCAGACTCAGATTATAGAACTCTTACAAAAATATGTAACCTGTCATTAAACTCAGCAACTGGAGCTAATGACTAAAAGGAGACTAATGCAACTACAACTTTTGGGAAAGTCTCAAGGAGGGCTATATACCAGTTAGTTTAGGCTGCGTTCCCAAAGACAATAAAATCCAGACTGGATTCAGACTTGGCATCGAGGGATCCCATTAAATTCCCCAGTTGTCCAAATCCAAGAAGGGTAGTCCCCATGCCAGTTCTTTTCCCCCAGATTTTCTGCAGAAACCCCTGCAGAAATCGGGGGGGGGGGGAATAACCCTCATTAATGAGGACTTTTTCCGATCCAGTCCAGATTTTAGGCGAGCCTAGTGAAGGAGGAGAGCTGGCGGCTGTAGCAAGTGACCAGCAAGCAAGCAAGTAGGTGCGGGGAGGGCATCGGAGGCGGCATTGGATGGGGATGTGTAGGAGCCCCTTAGATACGGCGGCTTTGGACGTGAGGGTGAGGGGATGGCATCGAAGGTGGCACTGGATGTGTGTGTGGGGGCCCCTCAGATGTGGCAGCTTTGGATAGGGGTGTGTGGGGAGGGCATTGGAGATGGCATCGGATGAGGAGGTGTGGGGAGGGGAGGCCACAGGCAGCCGAGGATCAGAGGAGGAGGCTGGCAGCAGTGGCAGAGGCTCCTGTCCAAAAAACGCCCACTGCGCCATCCGCTGGTCTGCTTCTGTACACTTGCGGGAGCCATTTGGGAACAGCCTGATGTGCGCTCAGTGCTGTTCCTGGCCTTCGCTTCAAATCTGCAGCAGAACCCGGACCAGAGTAATCTGGGTTCACTGTAGGTGGGAATGTGCCCTTAGTGTCTGTTCTTATATGGAGAGTGGAAACTACTACACTAAAGACAACATTACCAAAAATTTAAAGGCGTAGGTCTTGCTCAGGAATAGTCAATCTGATGACTGCAATGCCATTGCTTATTTAGACTTTCAAAAACATCTGAAAATACTTGATAAAGCCTCCCATCAGATGCTTCATGAAGCTTGGCAGCCAGTGCGTAAAATGATAGCTCTCCTAGAGAGAAACAACTGGTTAAATGACAGAAAGAAGAGAGATCTGCGCACGCCAGCTTGTGCCAGCTTCGGAGCTGGCACAGGCGACTTCAGGATGTTTGGACTTTGGAGTTTCCATGGGCCATTTTGGCAACGTGCCTTGTTGCATCATCAAAATGGGACCTATAGTATGCTAATACGTTCCTGGACACACGGTATGTGGGGAAATTAGCTCAGTCCAGGAACAAACTCGAATAAGGATCGTTAGCACCAAACGGCTTGAATAATGATAGTCGATGTCTCCGGTAAAATGAATAGGGCAGCAAGCAAGCTAAGCCTCAGAGACAGCTTTCAGACAGGCACTATGCAGAGTGTTGCAAAAGAGCACAAAAAATACAAGTGGATGGGGCTCCCCAGACACAAGGCTTTTGCCAGATAAGGAGCATGAACTCAGCACCAGAAGGAAGTACCAATGGAGGGCAATCTACAAGGCACACTTAAGCAAATAGGAGGGAGAGAGGGAGAAAGAGAAAGTGGGAAAACCTTCCCTGTTCTAACTTAATTCTAGTGACCAGCCAGGGTGTGAATCTCACTGTTCCACAACATGGAGAGGAACTGAGAGCAATGGTAGCGTACTAGGAGGGCAATGGAGCAATGGAGGAGCTTTAAAATGGAGCCACAGGAGAAAGGTTTCATTCTAAAGCCGAGCTTTGTAGTTGCGTTACGTCGAGCAAGCCGCCTATAGGCAAAGACAGCTGGCTAGCGAGTCATTTCAGCAAGGGAAGGCAGTGTGATGTCAGCAAGACAAGTTGGAAGATCCTACTCTGTTGGTGGGAAAGGACTCTTATGGCTGTGATTTTGGAAGTCATTTTATCCTTGGCAAATCTTGGTTGGCAGGGACCCTGCTGGCAAAGTCCAGCCCAGGGGAGGGAGAAAAGGACCAATAAGCTTTGGTGTGGCAACTTCCAAGAGGTTCCAGCCTACAGGGGGACTTATGATGGGGTGGAGAGAGAAGCAGCTAGGTGTGGAAGTGACCGGGATGAAACTATGACCCGGCTCACTGCTAATAATAATCCAAATCAGGCATCACAATACATGCGATCACAACTTCATTAGCATTAGCAGAGAGGCAAACCTCTGGTGACTGGAAGTAAACAAAGGCTGCTCTGGCACAAATAGCTTTGTCTCCTCTCCAGTATAATTTTGGTGCAAGAATTTGTATGCAGACACCAAAATAGCTGATGGACGTTTCTGTTTCGCTTAGCCAAGGCTTAACACACGTAAACAAAGGTCATTTTGTCAGTTCTCCTGTTGCCTGATTTGGCATTCTTAGGGCAGACTAGAAATCGACTGCAAAGCATATATTTTATATTGTATTTTCATAAGCTCATATCTTTTCTGAGCTAGCACAAAATAGCAATATCTCGGTACATCCAGTCTATGGCAATTATAAGGTGCCAGTTATAACTTTCATGCATAGTTCGTAAGGGTAGCTAATCCTGGCAAAACCTTTGCCTAGGCTTGACATGACTTAAGGAATGAGGGATTCTGGGAGTTCAAACTGGTACACCCAGTATGCATGCTATCCAGCGTGGGCAGAACATATTAGGAAGGGTGGAGCATCTCTTATCCTGCATGAGTTTGTGGAAGGAAGCCCCCTAGGCCTTTTCCTATAGAGCACTAAGAGTATGTATGGAAAAGGACATAGACATCTGAGCTTGCTATAGCTGACTAGGGTTGCATCCAGACAGGGCAAAAATAATGCCATTGCAGTGCTGCTATGGTGGAGTCGGATCACGTCACAGGCAACCCCACCATAGCCCCACCTTTTGGTCCCTAAAAAGTGCTAAAAAACACTGCCAGAAAACCCACCACAGGACAGGACAGACATTACAGCAAGGACAGAGCCACAATTGGAGCTCTATCCGGCATGCATGCATGGAGGCTGAAATGGCTGTCACACATGAGGAGGTGTTAACATGCACACCCAGGAAAATTACTCAAGATTGCACATGACCAGCTTGCACCTACTGGAGCCAGAAAGGAATAAGATGCAATGGGAGCAGTACTCTGCATTACTGCTTTTTATCGTTGTATCAGTCTGTCATCTGAAGGCAGCCCAGGAAAGGGATCTTAGTGCTAGTTCAGTTTAATTTTTGACCCAGTGTGCCTCAGCAGTTGTGGGGTTTTTTTAAGGCTAGGAAGAAATAAAAAATCGTTTCAGATATAAGCTTTTGAGATCATAGACCCAGATCATGCAATCACAGGTGGTGTACTGGGTACAATTTTGGGTAGAACATTTCAAGCAGTGTACAACTTGAGTTAGAAAATGTTCCAAAGGAGACATCTGAAATGATCAAGGGATTTTAGAGAATATCCAGTACAAGAATAATTTGCAGTACACCGGGGGGGGGGGGGGTTAGTTCAGAAAAAAGGTGAGTTAGGGGTAGCTTAATAAACGTCTGTAAAATTATGCACAGTATGGACAAATGGACAACCAATGCCTTTCCCTCTGGTATGGAAGGTGGGATGCATTTAGAACCTTGCTGCACTCTCATATACTGTTTGTGGGCTTCAAAATGCAGCTAGCGAATGGGCTGCTGGAACAGACCAGCCACTGGCCTGATCCAGCATGGTCCCTTTACAATCTTAATTTATTTCTTCATTGAATTACTATGAAATTGCAGTTAGAAGCTCTTTCAGCAGAAGATGGAAGGAAAGCACTGAGAGAGAAAAAAGCTTTTCTATGTTGTTTCACCAGTTTGTAGAACACTCTTTTTCCAAATATTTGCCAGAGAGGAGGTGAAAGCACTTGTTTACTCCCAATTATTTTAACCTTTAAATCTTTCTATTGCAGCTGGAAGCTGGGAGGATTTTTAGGTCCTGATGCAGAATGTATATTTGTGGTTGCAAACATGGGCAGTGAGGCTATTTCTTTTACATTAGTGTTTCAGTCTTGATTTGTGTATGTGGCTTGTTTTTATAGGATATACTGTCTTAAGGTTTTGGTATAAAGTAACTCAAAATTAAATTCAGCAGTCTCATTTTGACTGGGAATGCAATTATTCTTTTTTCGCATAGTCCCTGATTAGCACTTAGGAATCCATACTTTAAGCATAGATAGAAGTGAGAACATAAAAACATAAGAAGAGCCTTGCTGGATCAGGCCATAGCCCCTCTTATCCAGCATCCTTACACAGTGGCCCACCAATTGTTTCTGGGCATCTCAGACAGAAGACAGAACCTTTACCTGCTTTTGTCCCCTTTTCCCACATGCAGTCAAAGATCTGGATCTTCTGGATCTTTGAGATGGGGTCCTCCTGGAGATCCAGTTCTTGAAGATGCCTGAAGACCCCATTGTGGACACCTTTAATCAGGTCCAAACGAAATCTAGATTTAAGGGCCTGAAGGACCCATTAAATCCAGATTTCCTCTGCCCTTGTGGGGACAGGGCCTTTCAGGTGGGGCCTTCAATGGGGTCCAGGCAGGGGACAGGGCCTTCCCAATTGGTACCAATCAGGTACCAATGGGGTTCCTAATGGGGCCTTAGAAGGGTTCTAAGCCCTAGTGGGAAAAGGCCCTTGAATGGCCTTTAGAGGTCCTTTAATGGACTCTCTGGGCCTTTCTGAACTCACTTGTTCATGGTACAAACCAGTAAGTCTAGACCAGCCAGGCCTGATGGATCAGACCCCAAAAAGATGTGGAGCAGTTTCATCTGCAGAACAGCACTGGTCCAGAACAGCTCCCAGTCTGACCTCAAAGGGTACAACTGCTAGGAGAATGCCAAAATGGGCATCTGGTAGTCCCGGTCTACCAGTGATTTAGATCAGAGGCCTCTTGATCTGTTTCCTGCCTCCTGATCTGTTACGGACAGAGTTTATATACGGATCAGTGACGAAGAGAAATTTAACATACACCTGTTCTGGCAATAACACCCCATGGTTTATATTCTTGATGCATTCAAAGACAGAGGAAAAGACATCTCCACTAGAAGCAGGGGTATTTGCTCACCCACCCATGCATCCAAAATGAAGTAGTTGCAACACTGTCCCCTCCAAGCCCAATATCACTTTTTTTCTGCCACATTTCAGTGCCCAAGATCACGTCCACTTTTAAACATCTGTTTTGTGCACTGGATATTTGTTTTGCCTCTTCAAATCTCTTCTCTTTGTCCCCACACCCATACAGAATTTGGTAGAACAGTGTAATCGGCCCATCTCTTGTAGAACCAAAGCTGGAGCACACAGACCTCTGAACAGAACTATATGTTGACTTGGATCCTGTCTCCCTCAGTTAGCTCTCAACCTCCCTCCCCCCAGTGTTTAAACAAAACCCCCACATGTTGGCATGATTCAAGAATCTGGATGCTACTAATACCACTCTGGAGAGCAGGATGTGATTGCTTGCAGAAAACCTTAGAGATGCATATGAACGGGACTGGCCCGTTTTTCTTCATAACAAAACTGAAACTGGGCATGAAAGAACTGGCCACATGGCTCATGTTTGACAAATGTCCCACTGTCCTTCTGTCCTCCTCCTCCCCATGAGCCTGTAGCCTCCCTCATAATTTGCACTGCCTTTCCTCCCTCTCCTCCATTCCAGTGGCCTCCTGCGATGCACCAATGGGATTCTCCCTCATGTTGCAGGAATCTGGTTTGGCACATCTCTAGTCAGCACACTGATATATTTTAAACTGTGGTGAAATCTAACTAAAATAGCAGAGTTTATTAAATATAACAAAACAGAGAACATCTATTATCATTATCAGAGAAACAGCCCTGATTGTCTAATTCAAAAAGTCCAGCAAAGTAGTTAGTAGCACTTGGGGACTAACAAGAGAAGGGTTGGTGGCATGTGCTTTCGTAGACACGTCTAATTCTCCAGATGCTCGGGTGCCCATTGGGGCCCCTAGCATCTGAAGAAGGAGACGTGCCCATTGGGCCCCCTAGCATCTGAAAAAGGAGATGTGCCCATTGGGCCCCCTAGCATCTGAAGAAGAAGACGTGCCCATTGGGCCCCTTAGCCTCTGAAGAAGGAGACGTGTCTACGAAAGCTCATGCCACCAACCCTTCTCTTGTTAGTCTCCAAGTGCTATATATTAAACACACAGCTTGTGGAACAGTAATAAGTTAAAAATGGTAACAGAGTAGAGGAGCTCATAGACTATTTACTTGTTTAAATTTTTCCTTTGAATGGCATTGCACGTGGCTCTATTTTTATTCTGGAATGCTGATGCTTTCTGCTTATTCTGACAAGGAAGAAATTATGTCATAAACAAAAATTTGCATTTTTCAGTCAGTTAGATGGAAAATATATTTTTAAAATTTGTATGTTTCACCTGCCAAATAGCCCTATCCCGCAGCCCTGACAAAACCCACAATATATTCATTTGAATCCTATCACCGAGGTAAGTCCAAGAGAATCAAGAACTAGAAAAAAAATACATAACAAAATGATGAAAATTCCAATGTATGTGCACATCGTAAGAGAATAGGGGAAAGAACAAATGCTTCAAATGATAAGACTCTGGAACTGTGGCTAGTTAACTAAAGGAAACCATCCAGCAATACTAATTATGTCTAGTTGACTTGATAACTGCAATAAAATTATTATAGCTATATAAAATAAAGAATAAAAATATAGCTACAATGTGATGAAGGGTATGCTCATCCCAGAATCTGGTAATGTTACAAAACATAGAAGCATAATATGTTGAACTGGGATGGAGAGTAATGGACTGTTTAACTAGTATATTCTAGAAACCATCCATTCCAAGTCCGAGCTAGTTTAATTTCTTTAATGCAGTATAGCAGGCTTTCCCAAACTGTGGGTCGGGACCCACCTCTAGGAAATTTAACCGTATTTGAAATAACTTTTTTGATGGAATTATTTAATTAAGTAATAAAAAAATTGTATTAAAACTTTGTTGGTTATTTGAAAAGTCCTTTATTCATATTGGTAACGGTTAAATTTCCTAGAGGTGGGTCCCGAGTTGGTAAACTTATATTAGATGGGTCATAGCCCAGACAACTTTGAGAACCACTGCAGTATAACATACTCCCATCTTCCTACTCAGACTTCAGGAAGCTAATTAGCAAGTAACACACTCTTGTTTGGAGGTTTCCCAGTTTACCCACCCACCACAAGATGCTCCTTCAGATAGTTTTCACACTGTTCATATGCAAGAAGCTGCAGGAGAATGGATAATAGAAGGTGAAGTGCGACCTGTATTTTAAAATATCACTTGCTGTGTCTACTTTTGCTGTTCTAGGCTTAACTTATGCAGGGGAAATTACTAGAAGGATGCCCAAAATGCACTTGGACTTTATTTATTTGTTTGTTTGTTTATATTTCTATCCCACCCTATACCCGAAGGTCTCAGAGTGGGAAACAATCTTTAAAACAACAATTCTGATCTTCTAATCAGAGTTTGAAGTTCAGATAGGAGCAGAAAGCAAGACAGGTACTCATCTGTTCAGTTTTCTGTTGTGCTTCAGGGCTTTCCTTCCTCTCTTTTTAATGTTTTGTATTGGCTCTTGTTAGCTACCTTGAGTAGCTACGAAGCAGGCAGAATACAGGTAAACAAAGAAGCAAGCAAGCAAGCAAGTAAGCAAATAAATAAATAAACCACCCTTGAAGACAATTTGGAAGTTGCAGCTAGCACAAAATGTAGCTGCCAGAGTGCTGACTGGGACATCACACTGGTTCTAGAAGGGCTGCATTGGCTGCCAATTTACTACCAAGCCCAATTCAAGGTGTTAACTTTTCTCATAAGGCCCTAAATGACTTGGGCCCCAAATATCTAAAGGAACGCCTTCTTCCATATTGACCTGCCTATGCCTTAAGATCTGGAGGGGAGGCCATCCTGGTTGCCCCACCACCTTCAGCAGTGAGGCGGGTGGGCATCCAGGAGAGGGCCTTCTCAGTAATGGCCCCTAGGCTATGGAACAGTCCTTCTTTGATCACGTTCAGGAAAGCGGTGAAGACACACCTCTTCACTCAGACCTTCGGCTAAATGTTGGTTATGGTTTCCCCCCACTGCAAGTACTACTGTTTTAACTGATATTGTGTTGTTTTTTAACATGTTGGATTTTAAATGGTGTGATGACCATTATTGTTTTAATATAGGTCTTTTGATATGCGTGATTTTAAAAGTTGTTACCCGCCGCGAGACCTTTGGGTATTGGGTGGGATAGAAATATAAACAAACAAACAAACAAACAAACAAATAAATAAATATCCAAGTCTATTAATTATGTATTTGACAGGGAAAAAACCCTGTGACAAACAGTTGCTAATCTAATCAGCGGGCCTGTTTGCACTCACTTGCTAGTGAGGTGTCTCCGCAGTCCACACCACTTACCAGGAGCAGTTCAATTGCTCCTGGACACTACATCTGAACCCCAGTTTGGATGCAGTGTGGCAAGTGGGCATGCAGCACCATACAGTGTGCATATCACCATGGCAATGTCTGAGCATGTGTCGATTTTGCCTCGGATATTGCCATGGCAATCCAGTGTGCCCCGCCCCACCCATTCGGACTTTGAGTGCTCCTGGCCCAGTAAAGGTTTCTCCAGCCCTCAAAGGGCTAATGGCTGCTGCCGCAGTGGGTTCTGACCAGTCTAGTTTGGTAATAGGATGGGACGTGTAAGAAGCAAAACAG
>JALMGA010000019.1:5452500-5500000 GCA_023333525.1 Aspidoscelis tigris stejnegeri | reverse complement strand
AGAGTCTGAGAAAAGATCAGTTTTCTCCCACTTGGATTCACTGAGCCCAGCATATATATGTGGACTATGCCGCATGTGTTTACTGCTGAACATGATTTGTTCTCTTAAACCGCACAGTGGCTCTAGTCCTTCCCACAAACTGGTAAAAAGTTCTGTCCTTCTGAATGGACCCACAGACCTGTATGACAGGAAGAACTGGTTTCTAATTTTTTGCCTGTTGAGATAAACCACTAATGCTGGGTGAAGGATAAAAGGTAGGGTTACAATACTGCCCAAATGAACTGCATTTCGTCAGCTAGAACTTTCTGAATCCAGATTTGTAAGCAAGCCCTTTAGAGCTAAGGAAAATACAATTGCTGTTTCTCAGAGCCTCCTATGTTAAAAATGGTAACAAATTCAAATGGGTCTATCAACACAAAATATCCCAGAAGACTAAAACACCGCGGTGTGTGGAAACTGCAGATACCGAGGTGCTGTGTACCAAACAAATATTTCATTTTATACCTAATCTATTATTATTTTTATTAAGTGTTTTGAAAGTAAATAGGGAAAGGCTAAGATGCATGACTAATAGCTAAGCCTGCTGAATGCTGAAACTGGTTATCAAAAGCTACCAAGACTTTGCCCTTCCCCTGCATTTAGACAATTGGTAATGAGGGAGTCCTCCAATGGCCTATTCTCTAGCCTCAAGGAGGCCGGGGATACAAATCCTCCAGGGAAGGTAACAGTTTATCCTTTTGCACAAACACAGAATGCCTCATTTATAAATGTGTAAACTGCATTTTATTAAAAACACAAATCCTGCTCAGTGTTGAAAGCTCCAGTTGAACAGATGGACATCGCATACTCCTTCCTACGTTTTTTTTAAAAAAATAAGTTTATATCTTGTAACCCTTTATGTTTCAGTACATTAGAAAGAAAAACAAAGCATCCCCCAAGTAATATGGAAGTATATATTTAGTACTTTTGGTCACGTTAACTGAACCATATTCATCAAACAGAGGGAGGATGTGTGACACTTGCTGAGGTAACTTTCGTTTCTTTAAAGGATCGTTCACGTCAGATTTTTCCCCTCAACAACTGAGCAGCTATGATTTTGTTTTTTTAAAGAAAAGGATCCCTTCTAGCTCCTCACACAAAGCAATCTGACAGCCGAAATGCAGGTCTTTACCAAAATAAACAAACATGGCTAATTTTTTAGACCTGGCAACATGCTAAAATATCAGTGCGATTAGCCAGTAAATCCCATTTTAAGAAGCCTTTTTATGACTAGGGACTTCTGCCACTTTACAAATGTATTCCTCTAAGCCCACTAATTCAGTTAGCCTTTTCAATCCATTGTATTATTTTGAGGCCAGCTTCATTTTGCATTAAATTCACGGTGGAAAGCTAAATTGAACGCAAAAAATCAGACTTGATCCAAGCTTCCCTTTGTTCAAAGATAGAGTCTGAAAGTCCCGTGCTGTTGCCACACACTTTCATCACCAATTTATCGGAACCGACAGTGTAAGGGGAAAAGCAATGAAAGTCATTGTTTTGGGACTTCAAAGCAATCCTGTATCTGGGGAAGGAAATCCTTTCAGTCAGCAGTGTATATCCCCACAGTCTGCAGGTGGGTGAAAAGTTACACATAAGTGGGGCTGCCTCCATCGCTTTCAAAATCTTTTCACTTAGGAGTAATAGCTCTGGGCTGAGAAAGATAATAAACTGATTAGATGGACTACTACATATGTAAAAAATGTGTGTCTATATGTGTATACATTTTGTGTGTATATGTATATATGTGCATACGTGCATATATGGATGTTTGTGTGAATGGGAAGTAATGAGGGAAGAAGAAAGAGGGAAGAAGGGGATGAAGGAAAGGAGAAGCAAAACTTAGCATGAGAACATCCCACCCCTCACCATGTCATAATTATACCTCATACAGTATCACCCTCAAACTCTGTGAAACACGTTCTGGTTTGATTTAAATAAAGCAAAATTAATAGTATTGCTCAAAAAAAGGGTGAAAATGAGAACAATCAGCACATATTTTAATTTCCATACTGTGCCGTCATAAATCCAGTGATTAAGGAAAGAAGAATGCCAACATAATTCAAACTACAATGGCTAACTATTTGCTCCACAACCAAAGGTCAACAACAAGAGAAGTCTCACCCCCCTCTCTGCATTCATCATTGGTTTGTTTGATGGTTCACTTCTGGACTTCTTGTGCTTGCACCTTTGAGTGGACTAAAGGGCCCCCACCCCCCTCCAAGTATGCTGTGCCCAAAATGGCATCCCAGTTTGGTCTATAATGTATACCACAGGGGATCCATTTTGGTGGCACAACTGGGCACACCACCAAATCCCCCCCCCCAAATGGCATGCAGGCCATTCAGGGACCCTTATGCCAGCTCCAAAGGTGATGGAGAACAGGTCATCTCAATGCAGATACAATGGAGACAGATTGCTTAGTTTGAACTGGGGCATCCCACCCTGGTTCAGAATAGTTAATCTAAATACAAATATGGCCTCACTCTCAAACCTCATGGCAAAGCATGGCAATTATGACTTAGAAATGGTTCAAAGAAACAGGTCTTCACTATGAAGTTCAAGTCAGAACTTAGGTATGGGAAGAGAATGTGATGTCACGGCTAGGGCTAGCCTCACAGAACTATTCAGGATCCCCTCCGATCTTTCCTCATAGGCAAACTTTAGACCTGATCCTTATCCTATTCCCTCCCCCAGTAAGACTTAAGATCAAGAACACAAGCTTTTCAAAAGGCCTCCTCCATTGCCCACATTCGCTGATTGGCTTGCCCTGGGCTAGCTATCCCCTGGGCTAGCTATCCCCTCCTTCCCAGGATTCTGAAGGCCATGCCCCCTCTCAGCCTGTCTCAATCCCTAAACCAATATAACATAAACTCCTTAACTCTACCTACCTTCCCCCTGGGTCGTTACAGAGAAGTTTAACCAAAACCTACCTTAAACTCTTGATCTGTGCTATCAGCAATGGTTTTCTGAGCAGCACTGGAAAGTGAATTTACCCCATGCGGCTGAGTCTCCCAAAGCTTTTTCACTTTCAAATCCATTGGCTTGCTGTTGTGTTCAGCTAAATAAGCAAACATGACGAGAGAGAGATTTAGAAGCAGAATTGTTACAATCGCAGAATTATTTATTTTTAAACTGCAAGACTTTACTAGTAATCTTTAAATGGAAACCAAAATGGAAATTGAATAAGGAAATTCTGATGTAATTCTTGAACTATAAATAGTGTGCACAGACTTTTATTTTTAAAGGAGTCATCACCTTGTAATGAGCTGATTTGCTCAACCCTAAGGTAATGGTAGTTCTCCATTGACTTCTTTCAATCAGCCTTGCCTGGAGATGCTGACAGTAAAATTCTGGCCCAGAAAGAGAAAAAAATGGTCCAATTCTCACTGCACCATGCTGCTTTAGTTCTTCTCTACATGCAACTGATTTTGCTTGCTCCTACAGCCACAGAGAGTCTCTCCTGTGGGAACTTGCACATTATAGCTGAGTTCAAAGCGGGGTGGTGGAATTGGCAGCAGATTAGGAGACAGAGCTTCCACAATGGATCTCCAGATGGAGCTAATACATAACTCTGGCTAAGGGCTTCTCCTTCTTCCTTATCCTTAATATCCCAGTTAATTTATGACAATTCAAATCTAAGGCTGCATTCAGACAGGGTGCAAAACCCAGGATTATCCCAGCAATAGCTTGGAATCACCACATGTGTTGCTGGTGACCCCACCACGGCCCCAGGAGCTAAAGTGAAATCCCAAAAAAATCATTCTTCAGAAAATAACCTCCAGCCTGGGTTTTACCGATATAGCGAGAGGATGCTTGCTCCTGAGTTCCGCTATCTCATAAATGTCTACCATACATGTGTGGGGCCAAACTGGACTGAAAATGGCCACTGTGTATGTGAAGAGGATGGCGCCTGCACACTTCTGAGTATTTTGCGCCATCAAAATACCTGGATGTGTGTGCTGGGCCTCTTTGGGAGCAAGCTTTCAGATGGGTAAGTGGCCACACCTGTTACACCATGTTGCCCTATGACCGGGCAGGAACAGTGAGACACAACTGCGAGATGCAAACAAGATTATGTATTCTCTCCTTGCCATCTGGAGACAACCTATGAGGTTCTGGGTTCAGATTTAACCTCTGCCGTAATTTTTAAAGAGGACTTCAGGATGCAATTGATCTTCTTCAATGATTTGTAGAACTAAACTATGCCATGAGTTCAAGTCCTTCCCAAAAAGACATAGCACAAGGAAAACAAAGACTGACCTACTTTCCAGGGCTGCCACACAGGTAATAATTCATGTGAACTAGTATGAATGCTCTAATACACTACATAAAAGTATTATCAAAGGTTCATTTATGTGATCCTTTGTTACAGGTGTAACATTTTTGGGATATCTTCCTTCTTTTGAAGAAGACAGATAAGAAAGTAAACAAATTATTAAAGCTTCTCATCTGCTTTTTCGATCAGGTCTAGATGGATCCTAACTGCATGAATTAAATATAATGATCTCTAAAATTCTGTAGCTGATATAATAAAGTGCAAAGTTGCTCCAGGAACTGCCGAAGATCTTGACAATATCCAGGCCAAGTGGATTCATCTGAAGATGCTTTATTACAGGAGCCTGCCTCTGCACTTGTAAGATTAAGTTGAACCTTTGGCCCCTTTGTACTTTCACTATAGCTTGCACCAAGATTACCATAGGAGATAATTTGATCTACTAATGATGAAGTTTTCTTGCAATGGCACCTAAACCACCTCTTGATGAGCACGATAACAGAGACCACAAGTTTCTGCCTGAGGCTGAAAAGCCATAGAAGCAATGTGGTGGCATTGAAGTTTCTTTCACACATGCTTTGATACCCAAGTAGCCAGATCAAAGAGCAACCTCAAGGCATCCTGGAAAATTCATTTTGTCCTGGGAGTCATTTTCTCACTCAATTTTATACTGTGATTTGTGTGTGATTTGGTAATTTGGGTTGAGTTGGGTCATGTGCCAAACAAAAGGAGCATTTTCCTTTCTACTGCTCTGATGTCTGCCATGGAAGATCCTGCCTGTAAGCCCATGATGTGCTTCTGGCCCATGATGTATTGCAGGCCAAATCCATGCCAGCTCTGCTAATTCCTCATTTAAGTGTAACAGATCTGACGGCCAATTTACTCAACAAAAATCAATGAACAACATAACTCAATGGAGTTTTTAACTATGGGAAGCAGGGTCACTCCATTTGCCCTGGTAAGAGACAGATTCCATCAAGTTCCTCCCCCCCAAATGTCACTAGAAGGCCACCATCACTGCTACCTGCAGAAGCTGGACAGAAAGGGAAGCAGGGCTATCCCTTCTGCCCTGGAACAGTTGCAGTCTCTGGAAGCAATGTGAGCCATGTAAGGAAAAGGTGACATCCACCCAGAAGAGGAAGAACCTAATAGGAGCCCTGCTGGATCAGGCCACAGCATCGTGTCTCACCAATTGCTTCTGGGCATTCTCAAGCAGAAGATAAAGGCAAAACCCATACCTGCTCTCAGAGGCATCATGCCTGACTCTCCAACCCAGAGGTAGTTCCTAGGCATCCATTCTAGCAGCTTTTGATACATAATTTATTAAATTGATACTCAATTTATCTAATCCTTCCTTAAAGCTATTCAGGCTATTTGCTATCGCCACCTCTTCTGATAGCAAATTCCATAAGCTGATGATCCTCTGGGTGAAAAACTACTTCTATTTGTTGGTCTTAAATCTCCTACCCTTCAGCTCATAGACTACCCCCAGGTTCCAATGCTGTGTGACAGAGAAAAGAATTTTTCTCTATCCACCTTTTCCACATCATGCATGATTTTCAATACTTCAGTCAGATCACCTCTTAGATGTCACTGCAACCTGCTTTTTTAAGGATGGTCTTCCGGCCCCTTAATCATTTTGCTTGCCCTTTTCTGCACCTTTTCAAGTTCCATAATGTCTTCTCTGAGGTGTGGTGGCCAGAACTGTACACAATATTCCAAATATGGCTTTACCATAGATTTATAAAGAGGCAAAATAACACTTGCGGACTTGTTTTCTAATATTTTCGTAATTACCTCTAGCACTCAATCTGCTTTCTTCACTGCTGCTGCAGTCTGAGTTGACTCCTTCATTGAGCTGTCCGCCAGAACCCCAAGATCCGTTTCCTGGTCTGTCACATAAAGCTCACCACCGTCCATTTATAGTTGTAATTGGGATTCTTTGCACATGCCAAGATTGAAGTACACTCGCCACTTTGCTGCACACTCATCCATTTTCAAAAGTTCCCTTTACAATCACTTTCAGTTTTTACTACCTGAGCATCATCAGCAAACTTTGCTATCTCACTACTTACTCTGACTTTTAGATTATTTATGAATGAATTAAAAAGCAAGAGTCCTAATACTGAACCTTGGGAGACCCAACTTCTCATCTCTTTCTCCTCTGCGAACTGGCCATTTATTACCACTTTCTGTTTCCTGCCCTTAAGCCAGTTACCAATCCAGGATAGGACCTTTCCTCTTATTCCATGACTGATGAGTTTATTCAGGAGCCTTTGATGAGAGACCTTGTCAAAAGCCTTCTGAATGTCCAGACAGATAATGTCAACTGGGTCACCTTTATCTATATGCTTCTTAACAATCTCTAAGAATTCTAACAACTTTGTAAGGCATGATTTACCTTTTCAGAAGTTGTGCTGAATTTCTTTCAGCAATGCCTACTATTTTATGTTCACAGTAACTTAGGACTGATGCTAAACTGACTAGTCTGTAATTTCCTGGATTTCCCCAGGTACGCTTTTGAAGACTGGTGTTCTATTTGCTACCTTCCAGTATATATTATATTATATATTTGGTTAGAAGCTCAGCAATTTCACATTTGAGTTCATTAAGAACTCTTGAATGACAGCTTTTAGTTTATTAATACATGCAAGGACTTCCTCACTGGATAATCTTCTGACCTCTTTCCTGAAAAGACTGATTCAACTGCAGGCATATGACCTTTGCTTTCCTTAGTTAAAACAGAGGCAAAGAATTCATTTAGTCTCTCTGTGATCTTTATGTCCTCCTAAACTATCCCTTTCTGTCCATTATTACCTAATGGTACAACTGCCTTTTCTGGTTGTGCTCCTATTTCTGATGTACTTTTAAAATTCTTGTAATTTTTCTTGATGTTCTTAACAATGTGCTCCTCAAAATTCCCTTTAGCATTCTTGTTGCTGCCTTGCGTTTGTTCTGCCAGAGTTTGTGTTCCTTCCCATTGTCCTTATTAGGACAAGCCGTCCATTTTCTAAATGAGAGTTTCTTGTTTTTAATGACTTCTCTTATACGCTTATAAGCCACAGTAGTGTCCTCTTGAATGTGGCAGTCTCCTTTCTTTTAGGTATGCATTCTAATTGAGCCTCCATTATTGTATGTGTAAATAGATTCCATGCATTTCAGAGTGATTGGACTCTTCTAACTTCCCTTTTCAATTTCCTTTTTTAACTTCCCTTTTTTAATTTCCCTTATTCTGGGGGAACTCCGTTTATGAAAATTTAAGATCTGTCTTAGAATGTGTTGACAACTTACTGCCTGTATTTAGGTTGAAGGTTATTGCGTTGTGGTCATTGTTCCCTGTTGGAACAGTTATAGTGACATCTTGCATCTAGACAAGTCTAGGATTCCTGTTTTCCCTGGTTGGTTCCTCAACCAGCTGCTCTAGGGAACAATCATTTAACATGTCCAGGAATTTTATCTCTCATGAGTGGAACAAGAATTCACCCAGTCTAGTTGAAGTCTCCCATAGTAAGTATCTTTCCCTTTTTGAATGCCTACTTGACCCCATTTTCCAAATGTTGGTCTCCTTTACAAGTTTGGTCAGGAGACTGACAGTATGGCCCTAATATTAGACTTATTTTCTGACCTGGCCTTTTTACCCACTATGCACTGTAGGGAGCTCAAAACAGTGGGTCTGCCATCTTCCCAAAGCCAGTTTCCAACACAAAAGGTGCAGGAACACAGGCAACATATATGCAAGAACCTGCCTAATATTAAAATATTTTAATACATAATCTGAAAAAGTATTTTGGTAGAAACCATTCTGGAACTTTGGAATGAAGAGTGGTATATAAATATAAAGAAAAAAAATAACCACCAACTTTACATTTAAGCCAGTTGCTTTTTATAAGCAATTTCACACTATATAAGCAAATTTCACAAAGCCATTAAAAACATCTATCTGGCAGTGTAGGCTCTATATGTATGAACCAAACTAGAACATTCAAGGGGGATAACTGTAGTGATTAAGCAAGCAGACTAAATCAGGCTGCATCCAGGTGTCGGTTACTTATTCTGCTATATTTAGAATATCCAAATACAGTGGAATAAGTAGCTGATGTCTGGATGTAGCTGTTGTAACTACAACTGGCACAAGGGAAAGGGCCTTCTTGGTAATGGCCCCCAGATTATGGAATAGTATTCCCTTTGAGGTGTGTCATGTCCCTCCTCTGTATATATTCACAAAGGTGGTGAAGACACATCTGTTTGCCTTGGCCTTTCGCTAATGTGATCATACTACTTTCCCCCTACAGCAGATACTGTCATTTTAATATTTAGGATATTGTTTTAAATATGCTGAACCTTTGGGTATGGGGTGGGATAGAAATGCAAATAAATAAATAAATAAGTGTTTTTATGTATATTATTGCTTTAATATATACTGGTTTGTATTCACTTGTTTCAAAGGTTGTTACCTGCAATGATTTCTGGTCCAGCAATCATGGAGTGCTTGGCATGGCTCTCTAGGGAACTGTGATTTCTGAGTGTAGATTTTCATGTTTTGGCAGGATTTTGGTGAGATTTTATGAATTTTGAGTACTTTTGGTGTGATTTGAGTATGAAAAGGGTATGAGTGATTTTGGTAGTTTTGGTGGGTTTGGCTTGGTTTTGTCTTTCTGAGTGCTTTGGATTGCTTCTGAGTGTTGGGAATCCTTTTGCTTGGGTGCTGCAGTGTATCACTGATGCAGTTTATTTATTTATATCACAAACTATTAAAAATATAGTTTCAAAGCAGTTTATTAAACACTAGTAAAACAATCACATATATACAGAGAGAGCCAGTTTGGTTTATGAGCCAATTTAGTCTTGTAGTTAGAGAGCCAGACTCGTATCTGGAGGTCTCTTGCTTCAAATCCACACTCCTCCACAAAGCCAGCTAGGTGACCTTGGGCTAGCCACAGCTCCCTTTCTGAGCTCTCACAACCCCACCTACCTTATAGGGTGTCTGTTGTGAGGAGGAGAGGAAAAGGTTTGTCAGCTGCTTAGTCACCTTAAAAGGGGTGAGAAAAGCGGAGTATAAAACCACACTCTTCTTCTTAAAGAATGGGGGGAAAGACATCTACACTGGTTAGACCTGGCCAAAACAAAGATCTTTAGTTGGTACTTGAAAACCAGATGTGTAGGCACTGTGTAACTATCTGAGAGGAGGAGACTGTTCCAGAGGATGGGGCCCACCGCAGACAAGGCTCAAGTGTGGTTAGTCACAAGATGGCATTCAATAACCTGAGGAACGTGCAGCAGAACCTGTGCTGAAGTGCTTAATCATCTCACTGAGATAGGCCTTGTCTGCCAAAGATAAAAACTGATTATGGCCCCACAGCTAACTGGTAATCAGTGCACCTGCTTAAGCACTAGCATGATATCTGCATGGTGAGGTGTCTCACACAGCACCCCGACAGCAGCATTTGGCACTAGTTGACCACTGTGACGACTGCAGTTCCTGGAATACTCAAATGCTTCATTGGCTGTTGCTGCTAGCAGAATTACTAGCAGTGGGGAAGGATTGCAGGAGTGGGCCCAAGCAAGTGCAGAGTCATTAAAAACATCTATCTGGCAGCATAGGCTCTATAGACTTGCTGTCTGTGGCCTTTCCTTTGCCTGAGTCCCTACTGCTGAAGAAGGGACATTTGCACTCTGTCACCCTCAGAATGAGAGATTGGGAGTCAGCCTTGGCTGCTGTAGTCCTATGGTTCCTGGAACATTTGCAGGCTTCGCCCGTGGGACTGCTGCTGTCACAGAAGTGCTGGCAGTGGGGAGCTGGGCCCAAGCCAGCTCAGAGGAAGCTCAGAGCCGTTAAAAACATTTATCTAGCTCAATATAATTTTGAATGGGACCGGTCAACCAAAGTTCAAGTCTGAAATTCTCAGCTGTGTTTCCTCTAACCCCTGGATTTTCATCAAAGTCTATAATATCTTAATGTATTCCTACTGAGTGACATTTTCCTGGAAAGGAAACCTAGTATTATAGGAAGACGTACTGTACAAGGAACCTACCATTTTTAAATTTGGTTTGTATGACACATTTAATTCAGTAGATCTTCTGAGTTCTGTCTATTGAATATAGAATTGCCCACTGTCGTTCTGTTTATTGCCCTGAACATACACTAATTGCATTATATTTCAATTTGCATTATAACTATTATATATCTTTTTATATGGTTATCTTTTTAAAATTTCTATAAGCTATTTTCAGTCCTCAAAATTTTAATAACACACTACATTTTTATTAATTTTACTGTCTTTATCATGACAAAAATGAATGGGACGACAATTACTAGAAGGTGATTTTGTTGTTTCTAAACAGACATTTGAAACTTGCATTTGTGCTATTGTTTGAATTTTTTTTTATAGAATTTATTACTTGTTATAGGTCTTTATCTATTTTTATCTCTTTTATATTTCACTGTCCATGGATCTGGTGAAGGGATGATCATAAATGCAGGAAATGGGTTAATCAAGTTGTCTAACTGTCTATTACAAATATTAATTTCAGAAACTGGAAGTTCAGACCTGGAGATCTAAGACCTATTTATTATTTATATTTATTATTTATAGTGCACTACCTCCATGCAGACAGATTTGCCATTCATATTTCAGTGGTCCTTTTTGCAGTGTGTCTATTGCCCTTGACAAGCTGGTAACTAAGGCCGCGAAAGAGACTTGCTCAAGATTTATTCCAGTATTTGAACCTTTGTCTTCTGGAAGACACATAGAATAGTCACATATTAGTTTATCCACTAATATTACACAGAAAAAAGAGGAGAGTAAAGACAGCTTGGCCTTCACTACACAGACTATAGAAAAGTAAGGTTAGGTTATTGTGGTGCAATATAGATAGAATGCTGGAAGAACCATGATAGAGATCTGCTCTTTTGAGATTTTTTTCAATAGTGATCTCAATAGGGTGGGGAGTAAATCTCCTTGCACTATTTTCCCAAAGAAATTCTCTACAAAGCTGCTATGATTAAATTCCCCCCTGCAGAGCTCTGGTCTTAATCCAGTATCACCCCCTACAGCTGCCATTAAACTAAAACAAAACAAACAGAACAAAACAAAAGCTGGAGGACTGATAACAGATCGCCTAATGTCCTGTCTGCTCACATCCTGAAGTTTAAATATGCTGGATTCGAATGGCAAAATGTAGTGCTTATTTGCGGAGGGAAACCAACAAACTTCTGTAGGGTCTTTGTGAAGGATCTCTCTAAAAATCAGTAATACTACAGGGTCTGATAAGTATTCGGTGACAAATTAAACAAGGCACTTCAAGAAGAAGAAAATGGAAACTACTACAGCGTTGTTGTAATGTGAATTAAGAAATCCTCATAGGGACATACAGCATTGTTCTGATGAACACTTTTAGCTTTCTGGTATTTTCTGAGAGGGGTGGCGAACATCTGGCAGGGGTTATACCTGCATTGTATGAAAGCTTTTGGGAGCACTTTTGGAGCTTTATCCGGAGGAAGCCAGCAATACCATTACAGTTGCAGCTAAAAATACAGTTGAAAAAGTTGTTTGTCACCTGCCTCTGGCTGAACTGGATTGGGACAATATGGCTTACTGATTCTGCAAAACCTCATCCATCCTTTGGACACACTCTTATGGTTAGAGCTACAGCCAACCTCTTCAACCTCCATCATTCACAAAAGTATCAAGTGCAAGGTATGTGTCATTAAAACTCTACTGAGATCAGAAAACAAGAGAACTTCACTGCATTATAAGTGGTTTAGGCACACCTTACCTTTGAGTCTTAAGCTCTTCCCCTCTGCAATAGTGGACTAATAGTTTTGACCTACTAATATGAAGAAGTGATGCAAGTCTCTGGTCAGAAATATTACTGTCTCTGTTTAGACTGTCCTCCCAGGACTCATTCAATTAGGCAGAGTGATATAACTATCACAATTTACTCTGTCCTTGACTGCCCTTGGAGATGGTTTGAAGTTGACATTAGGGAAAAAATGCAACAGAAGTACTGCTGAGAGGTGTTTATTCCTGGAACTAATCATGAAAGTCCTACCTCACCACTGAGGCATATACAAGCCGCATGGAAGCTCCATCACTTTTTGGGAGGTCTGCAAGTGAGAAGAGCTGCCTCCGGATGCAGGTTAATACCCATGATTTCCCCGATTTCCCCAGAACTATAATGGGAATTCCAGACCTAACGGTGGCACTCCTGTAAAATCCTGGGTTAAGGGGTAACCTGTAATACTGCTATGATAAAAAATCCAGCAACGATGCCGGGTTTCTCATAACAGCGATTTTTACTTCCGGGTTTGCCAGTCTGTTCTGGTATGAGCTCATTTGTGGCCACTGGAAGCCAGCCAAGAATGAAAAAACAAGAAAAGGAAGTGGGTGGGAGCCTCAGGTGAACGCGTTACAAAATGGACCAGCAAACACAAAGGTAAATCCAGAACTGCGCCTTGCACCTGGTGAAGGACAATCAGAGGGAACTGTGCGGCCATCATCTCCTGCTGTCTGGAGACAGCCAATATCTTACCTTCAGGGTATATACCCTGGTTACTGAAAATTAAACTGTTCAGGTCTATATTATATTGTCTAATTGAGTTTAATTTTATTTATTTAGTTTTTTTAAAAAAAATATTTTTCCTGGTCGGAGGAAAATAATAGGATGAAGAGTTATAAATCTAGTAACTACTTATTTATCCAAAAATTTAAAAATTCCATATTCATAAAAATGATGAATAAATCTAAAACAAATGCATTATAAAGTTGTAAGGAGGGGAGTTTGGCGCCAAGACCAATATTATGTTCCCTCTGGCATCAAAATTAGTGATGCATTGAGATGGGACACAAATACTGTCATTACGGCGCTGCTCTGGTAGGATCACCTCACATATCATAGGAAACCCCACCATAGCCTTGCTTTCTCATCCCTAAAAAGCACTTTAAACTGTTCCTGGAAAACCCAGTATTGGTAGTGGGTTTTCCAACAACAGTGCTCTTTAGTGACAGACTTATCTTTTTGGATGGAGCAGCAACTGGAGCTCTGTCCAGCATGCATGCGTGGAGGCCGAAACATCTGACCACGCATGCATGGAGGTAGTGACGTGTATATCTGGAAATTCAATAGCAGCCGAATCACCCAACCTGCATGTGACCAAAATGCAGAAAGACAACTCTGGGTCCAGCAATAATTCTTGTTTTCTATTGGTATATGGGGCTGCCGTATGGAGGCATCCTACAGCATCTTCCACTGGCTTTGTCTGAAGACATGCAGTGAACTAGAAGCCTTACTGTAATAAAGGATTTTCTTTCCTGAGGTTTAATAAAAATCTGCCTTATCACTTAGGTAAATTACTGCATGCCATACATTCTGGTATGAGACAGAACATGGTTTGCTTCTTTGTGACATCCCTTCAGGAGTTTGAAGATCGCTACCTCAAGTTTCTTTTCTTACATAGCCTTCTTCTCTCAACCTCTTAAGTTTTAGTTGCAGTAAGGGGCGACTAGACCGTTAGGATAAAGGATACCATGCCATATTCATCAGTTCAGAATCTGAATTCATTTAACCTTTCTCTTTCATATATTTAAATCCTGGTTTTGCTAATGTGTGCCTTATGTGCAGTGAGATCGTTATGTCCAGTTCTTTGATCAGTTCTAAAATCTGCTCAGGTATTGGTATTTGTCATACATCCTTTACTGGTACAACCGTTCTGCCATTAGTTTGGCCAGATCTCTTTTACATAATTTATTATTATGTCTGAGGTTCACGTGAAAGGTGTGAATTTTGAATCAAGAGAGGTAAGGCTTCCCAAACAAAATATACTTAAGTTTATTTTACGTACTGAAACTAGATAATAATACTCTGCTGAGCTTGTTTTATAAACAAAGCTTGAACTGAAAATGTGTTTAAATCAGACAAGGGCTGAGTCACCATTTGGAAAAGTAGATGCCTGCTTGTGCTGAAGAAGGCACCCAAGGGCACCCTGATTCCACCTGAGGCAGCAGCAGGCACTTTGTGGCATAATCACCATCATAAGAAGAAGAAAAAGAAGAGTTGGCTTGTCTACCCCGCTTTGCTCACCCATGAAGGTGACTCAAAGAGGCTCACAAAGCTTTCTATTCTTCTCCGCACAACAGACACCCTGTGAGGCAGGTAGGGCTGAGAGAGCTCAGAAGGGAGCTATGACTAGCCCAAGGTCACCAAGCTGGCTTAGTGGAGGAGTGAGGAATCAAACTCAGGATTCCCAGATAAGAGTCGGGCTCCCTAACCACTAAACCAAACTCCATCAGAAGGACCATATTTATAGGGAATGAATGGAGGTGCCGCAATTGGCCACTTGAAGTGATGCCTATGTCCTCTAAATATATAAATTATAAATATACGTAACTATTTATGTACGTATGTGCGTGTGATATCTTTCCCTAAAATTGAGTTCTGTGCCTGAAGACTGGGCAGCACAGAATTTACAGACCATTCACCTTAACATCAGTTCCTGAAGTTGACATTGTCTGTCTGGACTTTTAGCACGCTTTTGACAAAGACCTTCTTCAAACGTTCTTGGATAAACTTATCATTCATGGAATCAGGATAGGTTCTGTCCTGGATTGAAACTGGCTAAGTGACAAGAAATAGGGCCTTTCTGAACTTAACTGCAGTGGGAATAGGAGAAGGGTTGGTGGCATGAGCTTTCATAGATACATCCACTTCTTCAGAAGCTAGAGGGCCCAATGGGCACTTCTACTTCCTCAGATGCTAAGTATGAAAAGGTCCAGAGAATAGTAATAAATTGACAATTCTCAGAGTGGAGGGAAGTAAAAAGTGAGCCTCCCACAAAGTTCAGTATTGGGACTTGTACTATTTTGTTTTAAAATAAATGTTCAAGAAGTGAGATAGTAAAGGAACACATTTCAATCTTAGTATGTGCACAGTGATGCACAATGGGATAAAGATCCTTTATTGCAGTGTTTCCCAAAGTTGTCTGGGCTACGGCCCATCTAATATAAGTTTACCAACTCGGGACCCACCTCTAGGATATTTAACCGTTCTCAACATGAATAAAGGACTTTTCAAATAACAAAGTTTTAATACATTTTTTTTAGTACGTAATTAAATAATTACATCAAAAAAGTTATTTCAAATACGGTTAAATTTCCTAGAGGTGGGTCCCGACCCACAGTTTGGGAAACCCTGCTTTATTACATCTATAGACTGATGGGGGCTGATTCTGTAACAGACCAGAATCTTGGGATTCTGAAGCTACTCATCACTGGAGTAAATAGAAGGAAATAGAAAATAAATTAGCAAGGATCATTTTATCTCTTTATAAATGTATGATGAGGCTACATTTGGAATATTGGGTGTTTTTCCACTGTCACTAAAAGTACCCATTAAGTACCCATTAATGGGTACGTAATGGCATTTTTGTACCCATTAATGGGTACTTAATGGGTACTTCTAGTGACAGTGACACCATTGTGTACAATTCTGGTCACCACACCTCAACAAGGGTATTGTGGAACCGGCAAAGGTGGAGAAAAGGGCAACCAGAATGATCAAGGGGCTGGAAAACCTCCCTTATGAAATCAGGCTGCAACATCTTGGCCTCTTCATCCTTGAAGGATGGCATTTAAGTAGTGGTCTGATTGAAGTATATAAAACCATGCATGGTGTGGAAAAGGTGGATAGAGAAAAAAAATCTGTCAGAGGACACTCTATGAAGTTGCTGGGGAGGAGAGTTAAGTCTGACAAAAGCAAGTATTATTCCCCTCAGGAGGTCATCAGTCTGTGGCCTTTACTGCCAGAAGAGGTAATGAGAGTAACCAGCCTGGATGGCTTTAAGAAAGAGACAAATTCATGGAGGACAGAAGTATTAATGGCACTAGAATGGATGCGTAGATACTGCCTCTAGAGCAGCAGTTCTCAACCTGTGGGTCGTGAGACCTTTGGGGATTGAACTACCCTTTCAGAGGCGTCGCGACAAGTCACCTGCTGCCCTTCCTCCCCCCCCCAGCTGCCCCACCCTGGTGGTTGGGGGTCTCCACAACATGAGGAACTGCATTAAGTGGTCGCGGCATTAGGAAGGCTGAGAACTGCTGCTCTAGAGAAAGGCAGCCTCTAAAGGCCATTGGGAGGGAACTGAGAACCAGAGGTTTTGACATTTTTCCCTGCTCGCCCAGAAGCAATTGATGGGTCACTGTGTGAGACAGGATGCTTGACTAGATGGGCGGTGGCTGATCCAGTACGGTACTTCTTATGTTCTTATAACAAGGCATTGATGGCTGCAGATGAGATCACTGATTCTAGATTACTGTTCTACTGAGGAGTTTTGTTGTTCATTTATTATAGTTTTAATTGTTTATTATAGTTTTAATGTCTTTTTATTGTTTAGGAAATGGCTGCAATGCAGGGCAGCCTCTAGTGGTGGTTCATTGTGCTACAGTCCTTTTGCTTAAGAAAAACATATTCTAACCGAGCTGGAGGAGGCACCCTTGCCTGTTGGGCATTTGTGAATGTGTGGTGCAGTGTTCCTATGTTGCTCAGTAGTAATAAATTCTTCTGGCATATTCACTGGTCCTCTTCTGCTTTCCCCCCTCCCCTGATGCTGGGCATGAGAATATGCCAAACTCCACCACCATTTTGAGCAATTTTTTTTTTAAAAAAACCCTTCTTTTCAAATGTTCTCTGTTTCATTTTGTCATCCATTTCCTACTTTCAGGCCCATTCCATTTTTTTAATCAGCCTTTTCTTTCATGTCTAATCTCTTCTGCTTCAGATTTTCATCCTCACATACTATAAGCCTTTTTTTTTTTTTCAGAACAATGGATGAGAGCCTGGACTCCCCCTGACTTCTGGAGTAACAAAACCCTTTGGAAGAAAGGTTTGGAGGATGTCTCTAAAGGCCATTTGCGGGCATTCCAGAACAGGTGAAGGCCTTCTGCTTGAGAAAACCCAGAAGTAATTGGTGGTCCTGGGTGTGTAAGGCAGGATGCTAGACTAGATGAGTTGTGGCCTGATCCAGTATGCCTCCTCTAATGTTCTTATTTTCTTAAAGGCATGTGAATAGTCAAGGTATGTTGTATTTAGGACCTTCCTGCTAGACAGCCTTGCTTCAACAATAAGAGTCCTTTGTTGTGGTTCCTTCTGGACTTGTTTTCCTGAACTTGTGTACTGATCCTCTAGCCTTTTAACTGCCCCTGCCTTGGCTGCTGACTCAAAGTTTTCTTTTGCAAATTTGTTTTCTCGTGCTGGCCTCTGGCTTATACCTGGTTCTGATAATATCTCTGCCCACTTGTGGATCTGGTTTGCCGATTCTGGCTCCTTCTCTGAAGTACTTAACTTACTGAGATCTGTTCCATCAGATGATCCTGAAACCTTTTTGAAGTTGTACCTGTTGTATATGAAGTTTTATATGAATTTTGATAAAGGATAAGAGAAAAACGCTTTTTTAATACTACTCTTGATGGCAGTGTGACTACCCCTGTACCTGAAGGCTGTAAAAAGGTCAGTTTCAGGAGATCAGAAGCAGGGAAACCTGTATACTCCCAGGTTCTGCTGATGACCTTCCTTGTGCAATTGGCTGACCGCTATGGGAAGAGGTTGCTGGACTAGATGGGACACTAGACCAAAGAAGCAAGCTATTTCTCATGCTGCTGTGGTCTTAAACCAACTATAGCTCTTCAAATGCTTCCACAGGGCTGAGGAAACAGATGCCTCTTAAGTAAAGCTTGAATTTTGATGACAACATGAACAAATCCATTTGGGTTTTTTTTGGTAACAACGTAAAATTAGTATACCACTGCCTTCTTTTGGACTATTTTTGATGTCACAGTCTAGCTTCTGGCATTTGTCATTCCCAAGCAATCTCCTATTGACAAGGCTTGGTCCTGCTTTGCTTCCAAGAAAAGACATGACAAGGAAGGAAAGGTGCCTATGCGACGTAGTCTCAAATATAGGAGGCCATCAACTATCTCTGGGATTGATGGAAACAGCGCAGAAGAAATAGCTCACAGGACATATCACATGGATGTTTCAAGAAACCGGGGGGCGGGGGGTGGGGGAGCTGTACAACGTAGTAAGTGATGTATCCAGAAAATACTTCAAGAGAATTAATCATGATCCAGTTCATGGCAAAAGTCTTATTACTACCAGAAACCAAGACAGATCATTGCCCTTCAGTGTTGTTATGCTATCTTTCCGCTAAGCTGTATGTGTTAATTAGTAAAAGGATTTTCCTTAAAGCAATTGTTTTCGCCATTATCTTCTGAATATAGATAAGTCTTATTTCAAACTAAAATGAACTGAATGATAGAACAATGTAACTTTAAAAAAAGCAAAAACCCTGCATTAGGAATAGTTTTCTAGAAAATCCCATGTGGGATCTAGGGGTTGCTTTATTCAATTGCTCCTATCATCCTACAGTACAGCAAAGAGAATTCATCGTAGAAATTGTCCTTTTCAGGAACACGATTGTAGAAACTGTACTAATTTGGGTGGGAGGAAGTCCCAGCTGCTGGAATCCTTGGAGAAAACTGTTACCCTGAAGGCTTTGAAGGCATGTTATTGTTAATCATACCATACAGTCAAGAAAGGGCGGTGCAAATCGTAAAGCCCCTCCTGTGTACCACACATGTTGGTGGGTTTGCCTCGGAAGCCCAAGTTCTCTCTTTGAAAGGTGCAAGTGCTTCACACACAGTGTATTTCAAAAGAAGTCTGCCATGAATGCCTGTACCCCTTTCATCACCCATCCCATGGTACCTTGGATGTGAATCTGGAAGATGAGATTAATTTAAACCTGAGCCCTCCTAAGCTATTCTAAAATACACCACAACCCTCTGTTTGGATGGTGCAAGACCATCTATAGCACTTCTCTCAACAGTTGGATGTAGGACCGAAACTGAATTTGTAGTCAGGACAGCAAGGACTGAAATAGGTACCATAATAACTGATACTCTATTTCAGGCATATAGAGAACATATATTCACACAGTTATGTATTATCAGTTACAACAATATTAACATTCAGGAAAAAAAACCATTAATAAAAAAGAAGACAAAAGTTTTAAAACTGCCAATATCTTATAGACTATACATTGTAAGAGGCACTGATGGCAATAATGTTAGTCATACAGTAGATAGAAAACAGACTTTTTGGAATTACCATGAGGATCAAGGTCATTTTCTAGGTTAGTATCTTGATCTTCACTGCCAGTAGCAGCACATTCAGGAATCTCCTCATTAATAACTATCTCAATAGGATCATTTCCATTCTCATCTGTAGGGACATGTCACATTGAGGTTAGTACCTTCTTCCTTGTACATTCATGCAGCAAGGGAAAACATTAGTTGTTAGTGTTAACAGAGGTACAGAAAGAAAAGTGTAATTCAGAGATAGTTACATTCAAAGAAGTAGCAGTGATGGCTGGATCAATAAGCACTTTATTGATCTAGTAGCACCTTAGAGACTAAGATTCTTTCTGCACTGGGCCTTATTCTGGATTATATCTCAGGACAGGGGCCTGCCATCTGCTTGCTTTTGCAGACAACAGAAAAATCCCAGCGTAGCAGGAACCTAATAGCAGGAAAGAAGTTGGTAGCATAAGCACTTATTTCATCAGATGTCAGCTAGTAAGTTACAAAATAACTGTATCCTACAGTTAATTAATACATCAGTTACATGCATACTATGCATATCCTATTTTGACACTTGCTAACCTCTGAGTGGATGCCAAATTTAAATTTATTGGCCAGAAAATTGGCATTTACAGTCCAATGCAATGAACCGTTAGACAACCAACCCTGTAATGTAAGTGACCAAAATCCATGAGAAGCACACTGAACGGCCATGATAATGCCAGTAAACCCACATCTAATTGGGAATATAACTTTAAAAAAGGGCAACATGGAATAAGGCTAGTACACCGTCTGGGGGACTAAGAGGCCTGATAGACTAGTGATTATTTATCCTTACCATGGAAAGATAAGAGGATAAAATACACAGCTATGTGTATTTCTCCTGTGATACAGGAGAAAATTGTCTGGTTTTCAAGGAAAAAGACGTCTAATCATTATGTTATTCAGATCAATAGTGACATTAATCTACTAGTCCCAGTATTAATATTTCTGCAAATGTTTCAGTTTGACAGTAAATTTCATTCAATTACTCCCCATCAATTTGCATGGGAAGCCCAGCCTCCTTGCCACTAAGGTTTCTCTAGTGGCCAATCTGAATACGTTCTTTCCACTGACCTACATGATACTCTGGACTGCTGTGCTGTTGCAGTTCTTTTACTGGTGAACCTCAGTGGGGGTTATATAATGACCTGAGCTCCTCAATAGTGAGATATAATGACCTGAGCTCCTCAATAGTGAGATACATAGCCTGGTGCACAAGGAGAGGCCAAAGGTTGTATGCAAGATGTCCTCAGAGCCTGTGTGGACCCCAGGAGCTATCTGATTACCTACTAATGTAGTGAGGAAAGCCCTTTCAGCTTTGGAGAATGAGAAACCTGTTGAGTGTGGTTTTGTAGTGCTAGATGTTTATGCATCGTAAAGGATTCCATGTATGAATTTCTGAAGATGCACAGTGAGTGTGACATTTGTTGGAGTTTATTGTTGAGTAAGTCCAGAAACAAATGCCTGAACACACTTTCAGAATCAAGGAGAGAGAAGGGCTTCTGGATTTAAGGCTGCCAAAGCCTGCCTGACCCTGTTCTGATGTACCAATACCTCGCATGAATACAAAGTCAAGTCAATGACCCTGCACTGCTACCTCAAGCCACATGCCCAGAAAGAACACATTTGTGTTCTAGAAGACAACCCACAATGTCTGAATTGCTCAGTCAATGTTTATATAGTCCAGCAAGGAAGTTAGTAGCACTTTCAGACTAACAGGAGAAGGGTTGGTGGCATGAGCTTTCATAGACACGTCTACTTCTTCAGATTCTAGGAGGCCCAATGGACACCCTAGCATCTGAATAAGTAGACGTGTTTATGAAAGCTCATGCCACCAACCCTTCTCTTGTTAGTCTGTAAGTGCTACTAATGTCCTTGCTGGACTTTTCAATAACATGGCTATTTCTCTGATATTGACCACGTTTATATAGTAGTTCCATAAGTGCTTTTTGCAAGCAGTGCAGATGCATCCCAGACAAGAATCCTTGCCTTCAGGATGCTCCTGGACAAAGTTCTGGCATCACCATGCTCTGGAAGAAGTTCTAGAAGGAAGCTCACCCCAGAGTTAGAAGAAATTGTGGTCACTGGCAGATGGACTGTAGAGAATGGTTTGAAGACTTGCAGTCTGATAAAGTAGAAGAGTTCCGGGTCTTTCACTATGAGGAATTCAATGTGGACTAAGGGCAAGCTTTCCCTCACATTTGCCTGTTACACAGAGTCTGTCATGCCCTGCCCTGCCATTCCAGCCTCCTCAGAGGAGGAGGGTGCGCCTGCAATGGCACAGCAGCCTGGATAGCAACTAGGACATAGCAGCGCAGTTGTTGTGAGTCAGCGGCCAGCATTAGGGGAGCTCACAGACACCTCTGGGTGCGAAAACTCAGAGGATGAACCCCTAGAGCACCCCTCCCTGCTACTTCTCTGCCAGCAGAAGCAAATCCTACGTCAATCACAGCGTTTGGCCCAGCTGCGCCAGCAAGGGCAGGGTGCTACTTCCCCTACTTAATTGAGCAGCACACGCTGAGCCGGTGTTGCAGACAACCCTGATGCAACTCCCGCCGTGCCTGTATTCTGACTCTTGGACCCCCTTGTGACTTTGCCGACCTTGACCTTGGACTGACTGACTCCTGCTGTGACTTGCTGAATCTCTGGACGCCCCTGACTTTGGACTGAACTGACGCCGAGTACTCCTGAGCCCTCCAAGGACTGCCGTAAGCGTGCGTGTGTGTTTTGCCTCAATGCCCACTCCTACCTGGGACATGACAGTCAAAGAAGCAGCAGGAGCAGGCACTCAGGACCAGCATCACATTCTTCCTGGAAATGTGCCCAGACTGCTACAGATGACTATAGAGTACCTGCATATATTCTGCAGGCAGACAGTTACACAGAACTGAGGGCCTTTCTGCACCTAACCAGCTGAAACAGTTCTATTTGTTCACTGGTCAGATGTGTCACCATTGCTCAGCTGCTGCAGCTATCCCAAAGGGGGATAACTCTTCTCCAGTGGCTGGAGCACTCCTGGGGAGGTTTTGCACCCCCCTTCTCGGTGCGGTGTCATGAGTGGGCGTGACTGTGCAACTATGGCTGTAGAGTTCTTCCAGCTGCTAGATTGCCTCTCTGAATGTTGCTTTGGATACTGCCTTCACAATCTGAGCAACCCTGGGCTGACTGTTTGTACTACAAACATTGCTGGCCAGGTACAGGGCTAGTTTAACCCCTGTACTGAGAATGACAACCGCTATGTTATTCTATACCAGGCCAGCAAGTATGGACATGCCCTCTGTCTCATCTCTCATACCCTGTTTTAAAATCTTATTCTGGGAACCAATGGACAAAGAACAGGTAAAGGAATACTAAGAGAATTCTGATGGACCATGTGCTTTGCATCTCAAATTCTGTGATTATTGGAAAATGCACTGCATACTTAAGTAATGTAAAAGTTCCTTGAAGATGTGAAACAGGCTGTAAGAAACTGATAACATTTCTCTTCCTGACTCAACAGCACACTTCTTTCAAATTGCTCTAGCTTTATTATAATCACTTTCAATTAAGTACTTTTATTCTTTCGTGGTAAGACACTTCTCACATAATCTACTGGCATTCAAGTTTAGGAAAACTGTTACTCGTCAGGCATAGGTAATGTGAGAGTCCACAGCCTTAACTCTCATTAATGTGGTAAACTAGGTTGAGCTCCACCACTTCAGATGGCACGGGAGCATTCGTAAGATGGAATGCTTCCCTATACAGCTGGTTGGCCATCTGTATGTTCCAGAATAAGAAACTGTACTACATAGTGATATCAGTAACAGTTCTACGGTGGAGAGATAAAACAAAATGGAAAAAATTGAAACGGTGGTACCATGCTGATGACCAAATGAAATATAAACTATTGAACAAAAAGAGAAAATATCAAGGAGTTATAAGAAGGCAGAATATTAGAGAAGTGGGCGATTAATTATTGTCTACAAAACAGGGGGATGAGCCAATGAGAGAAATTGTAAATGAATTTATCCCATTAAAAAATGATATGTAAAGTGGGCGTGGGGAATGAACAAAAATTTTTGAGGGGGAAATTGGGATTCTAAATTGTAAATGTAAATAAAATAGAATAGAATAAACTTTATTGATTAGTCACTTGACCATATCAAATTTTAAACATACAAAATAAAATTTTTAATTTTTTAATTTTTTAAAAAATGAAACAAATTGTGCTATATAAAATCACAACTTTGTATACTGTATTGCAAGTTATACAGTGATAAACCTGGTTCTGCTACTGAGAAGGTGCTAAATAAGAAGGTGAAACACATGACAAGTTAGAGGTTCTGAGTATGTAATTAAAATATCTTAGCAGTACCTATACAGTATTTAGAAGTGTCTGAAATGGCTCATATGTTCATAATTACTTTCCTCTAGGGGAGAATTTTTTTTTACTAACAATGCTGAACAGAGTTTTCTTTTTTCCAATTAAAAGGGCAGAAAGAGAAGTAAAGAGTGAGCCTCATGGTGATTTACAAAATCCAGACACCATAAGAGATGAAGGAAAGCTATAAGATTTTTGCTTCATTGTGCTAAATGAAATATTGTTTTAGAAAGTTTACAAATTTAACAAAGGTAAAGATGAGTCTGGTGGGAAAACCCCCAACAGAACAGTATTTCCTGCAGAAATGTAGGTATTAAAATGGCTAAAATTAAAGATACTGTAAACTCTTAACGTGGATTGAGTACTTCCTCGTGATTAATGATGCACAGAAAAAATTAAGAAAGAAATGGTGCCAAGGTATGATTGCAGTACTTAGGGTACATACTAAGTATAAAGAAGATAGCAAATTAAACTTGTAATGCACCTTTCCATCCTACCACATAGGTAGGACATAGGTTTTTTTGTTTTTTTAAAAAATATGCTGGATTTTTTGTTCATTTATTTGTTTGCTTATTTTTAAGTGTTTTTTATGGATATTACTGTTTTAACCTGCTGTTTTAAAACTTGTAAGGTGCCCTGAGACCTACGGGTATAGGGCAGGATATAAATATAAATAAATAAATAAATAAATAATTTGCTGAAGTAGTCAGCCATCATAAAAAAGTAAACAATAAAGCAACGATACTGATTTGGTCCTTTGATTATCAAATGATTGCAGATGGCAGAACACGATGCCATTATCAGTTGCTCAGAGAACACTGGGAGTGCAAATGTAACAAACAAAGGAAGACAGTCAAGCCATCATAATATCTTCCAGTTCATTAATGAGATGAAGATGAACTTTATAAAACAAATGTGCTACAGCCAACAAATCTGTATTTGAATAAGATTGCAGTTCTGATTGAATTTGCAGAGCAACTACTTGAAACTCCTTTCAAAGGCAGGTGGAAAGGGCTCTATAAACTCAAAGGCTGACATCAGCCTCGCAGGAGGAAAATGGGAAGCCCTTGTCCTTCCAAGTAAACTGAAGTGAGAGCCACACCTGTTGCATCACCTGTGAGACTGTGTCTATTCCAGCAAAGTTGCTCTTTAATGGACTGACATAACGATTCAGAAGTTTCATGGGATCATCAGCTCTGATGATCCACCACAGTTAGCAAGGATGAAGACTGGAAGAGAGACAATCATAAGGAGAAAAGCATGTGACTGTAATAAATAAGATGCTGATGGGTCTGGCGGAGCTATGACTGAACTCTAGTAAAAATTACTAGTTTAGTATTCTTTTAAGCTTCTGTGTTGTTTTATTTTTATTAACCAACTTTGGGATGATGACAGACGAAACCCACTCTGGGACACAATGACGACAATCATCATCATCAACAACAGGTGTTCTCTTTGTTTCCTATTGAATCTTGCTGTTGCCCTACTAAGCACTACCGGCTGCTGGAAGGATTATTATTAAGGGTTCAGATCTGTGCCTGCAGCATGGACTTGGCATTCCCATCGGCTCTTAGGGTGCTTCTAGATTAAAACCTGCAATTCTCCTGGTACTATAGGGATAGGGCCTTTCCAGTGGAGTGGTCTCCCTCCTGCGGTGCATTGGGCACCTTCGCTGTATGTGTTTAGAAGAGCTATGAGGACGCACCTCTTTCCTCTGGCCTTTGGCTAAGTAAAGGAACAGCCTTTTCCTCCCCATATTTAGACACTGTCATGGATTTAATGTGTTTAATACATTACTGGTTGTAATGGGTTCATTTTATATGTTGTAGCCCACCCTGAGACCTTGGGTATAGGGAGGGATAAAAATGCAATTAAAATAAATAAATAAATAAATAAATATTGGGAAGGCCACACATATCCCTGCTATTTCCAATACAGTCCAACACAGTCCTGGGATATCAAGGCTATATCCTCCAACATCACTATCAAGGGGAATCTGGCAATGACGCCAGGCTTCCTGTAATAGCATTGTCAACTTCTGCCTGCTGGATCCCAGATGCTGGCCAAGTGTTGGGGAGAAAAAACAAAAGGAAGTGGCTAGCATATGGATACTTACATATGGATAATTACACTAAGTCAAGGAGCCAGAAATGGTGGTAAGTGCCCAGGATTATTCCCTGCCATCTGGCAGGGGTAGTAATAGGCAATTGTGGGATCAGAAGAAGATCCTGCAATTTTATCTCCTGCCATCTGGACGAACCCTTAATTGGACTTCTGAGACTCACGTGAGTAGAGAGACCATAAAAGGAGCAAAACTGAAGTTGAAAATTTGTTAATCCCTCGACTGAATGGCTTCATTTAGCTGAAGGGAACATATTTTCACAGGCCACCTAACTAAACTGACCTACCACACATCAAGTTAACCTTGCCAAGCAATTCCCTCAAGTGACAAGGAGTAATTAACTTTTAAAACAAAGTGGGTCATACTATTTGATCCCAAGGGTATATTGGCTCTTTTTAAGGAAAATGCAGTCATTCTAGCTATATTTATCTAACGCCATCCCTGCACTATTCTTTTTTACTGTGTGAAATTAAGAGGTTTGTCACCTATCTCTAGATATGTGTACTTGGTGCACAACAATTACCTGGAAGATCATTTTGAAGTCTGAATAAAAGCAAATTCCAGAAAGGTCTTCTTCAGGTTTCTGGGTTGCCATAGGAATAACTCACCTCCAGATGCCTTTGACCTTTCTTTCAACTTTTCTGCAGCCATTTCGCTGTAGCTGGGAAGTTCTGACATCTTCACTCCAGATCGAGCTTCTGCTATTAGCTGACGAGCTCTCTCTCTCAGCTGCCGACGCCGCTCTTCATCTTGCTGCTAAGATATATTGAACAGTTGCCAACTCAGTAATTGACAGAAATGCAATTTCATTTTCAATCTGATCATCATGATAGTAACTAGTTTACAGCATGGCGCTTGGCCTATGTTATAAATAGGAAGCTCCATATCAGATGGGTGTCGTGGAGATACTTTTAGAGCCATTCAGAAATGTTTTCTCTCCCTCGTAATTTCTCAAATTATTGAATTTGATTTTTTTAAAAGCTAGTTTATATATATAACTCTAGGCTGATAGGTACCCGCCACGTAGGACTGCAAGTAAAGATACTGTATTGAAGACTGAGTTTGTTGGGATGTGCAGGAATATTCGTAACATTCTATATTTGTTATGAATTCGTAGGAGTTTGGACATTCGCATACAAGTGTTACGACATTTGTACATTGACACTGACATTCATGTAAATGCATCAGAAAACTGGTGAAATGAGGGGGGGGGGGAGCGGGAAAGCGGCTGCGTCAGTCACATCTGCAACAGATCCAGAGTGCATTCAACATGGATTGAGAGCAGGTTCAAAGTAGATTCAGAACCTTCAGATATATTATAGGATATGTATCCATTAGGTATCGATTAGGTATTGGATATGTATACATTCGTATCGAATTGAATCCTACCACATTCAAAGGGGATCTATTCGAACAAAGACAAATTTTCTCACATTCAATTAGATATGAATCAAATGCAAAAACAAAACCCATTTGTGCACATCCCTATAAAGTTGTGATCAGATACAGCTAAAAATAAAGCATCTCTGAGGTACCCCTGAGGTAGCTTCAAGGAGGGATTGTTCACGTACCAGTCTGCCCCTCTCCCCTCTCCTGAATATTCTGTGCCAGAAAAGGTGGATTAGAGAAGTCATGGATGGAACACGAAGGTCTCAAGTCCACAAGCCTAGACTGATGCTGTCCCAGACATACTTGGGGAGGGGGGGAGTTCAGCACACCTATTCAAGTTTCTGTAATACACACTTACATCCATGATTAAATTGTGCACGAGGCTGAGAGGCATCCTGCATTCTTACAGTTGGGAGAAAGAGTAGAAGAAGCAATAGCTGTAAGAGATTTAACATTCTTTGTCTGAATTCTTCTTCTCTACCCCCCATTGCATTATTTCCCCCTTGCTCGTTAGAACTAAAATGGGACCCCATGAGCCTCCCTGTTCTCTCATTCAGAAACAAAGCTTCCCCCAGAAAACAAACACCCTCTAGCATCAGGAAAACTGAAGGGCCACATGGCTCTTAGGGGGAGAGCTAAATTTAGCCACCAGTTGACTGCCCAGCTGGGGAGGGACTGTCTCGGACACCGGACCTCTCTCCTACTTGTCTCCTGTGGCCCAGCCCTAGCAACAAAGTAAGCAGAACCAGCTAGCGGGAATACAATAAAGTTAAAATGCAGTGTCTGACTTAAACATCTAAAAGTTATAAAAATAAACAAACTATTTAAAACAAGTCAAAAGTCACTAAAAACCTCCATGCCTTTCTCAGATCTGCCCTGCTCTTTGTCCTTCTAGAACATAAGAATATAAGAGGAGCCCTGCTGGATCAGGCCACAGGCCATCTAGTCCATAAGAACCTAAGAGGAGCCTTGCTGGATCAGGCCACAGGCCATCTAGCCCAGCATCCTGTCTCACATAATGACCCACAATTGCTTATAGGCATCTCAAGCAGAAGACAAGGGCAAAACCTTCACCTGCTCTTGAATCCCTGCAAATAGCCTTGAGAGGCATCCTATGACCTGAACACCCCAGACCCCCAAGCCCTTTTAGGAAGCCCTCAGAGATCAGCCTGGTGACGGTCTTCAGCTGAGGTGAGTAGTTCAACAAACAAACACGTATCAGGAAGAGTCTTAATTAGACAATACAAGGCATTGAGAAGAGAATATGATTTTTTAAAAAACTATTCATTAGAAGAATCAGATGCACCCTAGCTGTTACTAATTTTCTACAACGAATGCTTGCTTTTTACTTCTTTATTAAATATACTAAAAACAATACTGAACTCAACATGAGAAGACCTAAACCAATAACTTACTAAATTAAACAACAGCAATGTCTGGACAGTCCTGAATTCTTGATTCTGCTGATACCTGCTCACTGTTCACAGGCCCAATTACAGTATGACATCAACTAAGTAGCATCATACATCCCACTAGCAGAGACCCCTTCCTTCCATCCAAGTTGCTAAAGTCTCTTGTTTCTTCCAACAGCTGGGAGGATATAGTGTGGTATTGAACTGAGATTATGGGTGGGATCGGACATTCTTAATGAGATACTATCTGGGTTAATTGGAGGCAAACAAACAAATCCTTAAAATCATCCTATCCTGAGGTCCAGGAACTGGGGCCTCTTCCTCATACTGGGTCAAATAATACTGAGACCAACTCTTTAGTCACACTGGGCAGGGAGATTCCAAAGCACAGAGGATGTGAACAAATGTTGCCAGAGAGCCACCAATAAGGGCTACAGAAAGCACAGCAGACAAGTGGCCAGGCCCTCGCTGTCAGGAAGACATTGTGCAGACAGGGCTTGGAAAAACGAGACAGGCCTTTTTGGAATGCCTTTTGTGTGTGTGTCTACAATAGCGGTGCTTCTTCTTAACTGGACGACTGGAAAAAACATGTCTGATTGCATGCTCTGTAGCCCATTTCGGTTACCTTGAACTATACATCCTAGAGTATCAGAAAAATAGTTGTGTTAGCCTAATTCGAAAGGTCCAGTGGGCCCCCTAGCATCTGAAGAAGTAGACGTGTCTACAAAAGCTCATGCCACCAACCCTTCTCCTGTTAGCCTCCAAGTGCTACCAACTACCTTCCTGGACCTATATATCCTAAAGCTTCAAGGAAATTTTTATATTACAACCAATGAAACAATGGGTGGTAAACAGGTATATCTATGCCTACTTGTGTTGAAATTCTATCCCAAAAAGTTTTCTAGGTAGTCATAAGAACATAAGAACATAAGAGAAGCCTTGCTGGAGCAGGCCACAGCCCATCTAGTCCAGCATCCTGTCGCACACAGTGGCCCACCAAATGCTCATGGGCATCTCAAGCAGAGACAAGGACAAACCTTCTCCTGCTCTCGAGTCCCAGCAGATGGCCCTAGAAGCGCCCCATTTCCTCCCCCCCCCCTCAGCCTGATAAGGAAACTACCTGGCTGAAAGGAATATGTGTACTACAAAGGATTAAGGAACAACATTTAGTTTGGAAGAGGAATACCTAATTGAACAATGTAAAAACTCTGCTAAGGTGATTATTGTCAATGGTTGAAAGAACTAAATGGGATGTTGACAAATGATACTATTATGTAGCAGAGCAAATAACTAACATTTGATTTGGTTAAAGAAAGATGGGCTTGATACAGTGGTCAAAAGGTGGGAATTCCATGGAAAAAAGTGGTGGGGCATGGTGAAATTTGTGATGCAAGATGAAGGAAACAAGGCATATAGGTAGTTAGAATAATCCAAACTCTCAGGAGGAGGGTAGGAGAGGAAAGATATCAGAAATAAGGGGCCTGTTACAATCACCGGATTATGGTCTGAAAAGATCATTGACAATATTTATTTCAGAAAAGTAAGTATAGTCTTTGGATTCATCATTTCTATACCTCGCTACATCCAAAAGCTCTAAATTGTTCATTAAGTCAAAGAAGAACTGTTTATTTGTTTGTTTGTTTGTTTGTTTATTCCCTGCCTTCACCAAAAAGTCCCAGGGTGGATCCAACAACAATAATAACATATAAAAATATTCTTAGAACATCTTTAAAATGTAACATAAGAACATAAAGAGAGGCCCTGCTGGATCAGGCCATAGCCCATCTAGTCCAGCATCCTGTCGCACACAGTGGCCCACCAAATGCTCATGGGCATCTCAAACAGAGACAAAGACAAACCTTTTCCTGCTCTTGAATCCCAGCAAATGGCATTAGAAGTGTCCTGCTTCTGTCCCCCCAGCCTGAAAGATGTACCTAGACATTCATTCTAGTATCCATTGATACATCTGTCATCCATAAATTTGTCTAACCCTACCTTAAAGCCATCCAGACTGGTAGCTGTCACCACCTCTTCTGGCAGCACATTCCATAGGCCGATGACCCTCTGTGTGAAGAAATACTTCCCCCTGTCAGACCTTACGCTCCTACCCATCAGCTTCATAGAGTGCCCCCTGGTTCTAGTGTTGTGCAATAGAGAAAAGAAATTTTCTCTATCCACCTTTTCTATGCCGTGCATAATTTTATATACTTCAATCAGGTCCCCTCTCAAACGCCTTCTCTCCAGACTGAAGAGGCCTAGACGTTGCAGCCTGGTTTCGTAAGGGAGGTGTTCCAGACCCTTAATCATTCTGGTTGCCCTTCTCTGCACCTTCTCTAGTTCCACAATATCCTTTTTGAGGTGTGGTGACCAGAATTGTACACAGTATTCCAAATGTGGCCTCACTATAGATTTATAAAGGGGCAAAATGACACTTGCTGACTTATTTTCCATTCCCTTCCTAATTATTCCCAGCATTGAATTTGCTTTTTTTGCTGCTGCCGCACACTGGGTTGACACCTTCATTGAACTGTCCACCAAAACCCCGAGATCCCTTTCCTGGCGTGTTGCAGAAAGCTCAGACCCCATCAGTTTATAGACGTAATTTGGATTCCTGGCCCCAATGTGCATTACTTTACACTTGTTAAGATTAAAGCACATTTGCCACTTGGTTGCCCACTCACCCAATGCTAAGAGATCCCTCTGGAGCTCTTGGCAATCTCTTTCAGATTTTACTACCCTAAATAATTTAGTATCATCAGCAAACTTTGCTATTTTACTATGTACCCCTTTTTCTAGATCATTGATGAATAAATTAAAAAGCATTGGTCCCAGTACTGAGCCTTGAGGGACCCCACTTTTTACTTCTTTCCACCCTGAGAAATTGCCGTTTACTACTACTCTCTGCTTTCTGCCCTTAAGCCAGTCACAAATCCAGGACAGAACCTGTCCTTTTATTCCATGGCTGGTGAGTTTACTCAGTAGCCTTTGATGTGGGACTTTGTCAAAAGCCTTCTGAAAGTCCAGATAGACAATGTCTACTGGTTCACCTTTATCCACGTGTTTATTGACACTCTCAAAGAATTCCAACAAATTTGTGAGGCATGATTTACCTTTGCAGAAGCCATGCTGGCTTTTGTTCAGCAATGCCTGCTGCTCCATATGCACACTAATTTTGTCTTTAATAATGGTTTCCATCACCTTACACGGAACTGACGTTAAGCTAACTGGTCTGTAGTTGCCTGGATCACCCCTGGATCCTTTTTTGAATATTGGTGTTACATTTGCTACCCTCCAGTCCTCAGGTACGGAGCCTGATGTTAGGGAAAGATTATATATTTTTGCTAGAAGGTCGGCAATTTCGCATTTGAGTTCCTTAAGGACTCTTGGATGAATACCATCTGGTCCCGGTGACTTGTTAACATTTAGTTTATTAAGACATGCCAGGACCTCTTCCTTGGTTATTTCTGTACAGTTTAACTCTTCAGAAAACACAGGCTCAGCTACTGGCATGTGTCTTCTGTCTTCCTCCGTGAATACGGAAGCAAAAAATTCGTTTAGTCTCTCTGCAATCTCCATGTCTTCTTTAATTACCCCTTTCTCTCCTTTACTATCTAGTGGTCCAACTGCTCTCCTGGTTGGATTCCTACTTCTGATATACTTAAAGAAGTTCTTGTTATTTCTTTTGATGTTTTTAGCAATGTGCTCCTCAAAATCTTTCTTAGCTTTCCTAATGGCCGTCTTGCATTCGTGTTGCCAGTGTCTATGTTCCCTCCTGTTCTTCTCATTTGGACAAGCCTTCCATTTCCTAAATGAACTCTTCTTGTTTTTAATGACTTCATCTACTGCATTTGTGAGCCACATTGGTTTCTTCTTGGACCTAGAAGTCCCCTTTCTTCTTTTAGGAATGCATTCTAGTTGCACTTCCGTTATTGTGTTTTTAAGTAGTCTCCATGCATTTTGAAGTGATTTAACTCTTTTGACTTTCCCTTTCAATTTCCTTTTCACTAATTTCCTCATTTTGGGGAAGTTTCCCTTGTGAAAGTTTAAGGTCTCTGTGTTAGACTTTATTAAGAACTTACTCCCTGTATTTAAGTTGAAGGTTATTGCATTGTGGTCACTGTTCCCAATTGGATCAGCTACAGTGACGTCCTTTATCAGGTCCTGAGCATTACTTAGGATCAAGTCCAAGACTGCATTTCCCCTGGTTGGTTCCATGACCATTTGTTCCATGGAACAGTCATTTAGCAGGTCTAGGAATTTTCTCTCTCTTTCCTGAGTTGAACAGGAGTTCACCTGTTCACTATGTGAGGATAATTGAAGTTCACTATGTGAGGATAATTGAAGTCCCCCATTATAACTATCCTATCTTTATGGGCTACCTCCTTTACCTCCTTCTCCAATTGTTCATCTCCTTCGGACGTATGGTTGGGAGGACGGTAGCATGTCCCTATTGTTAGACTTCCTTTTTGGCTTGGTATTTTTATCCACACTGCTTCTGTGGAAGAGCCAGACTCACTTGGACATTCCAGTTCATAAGATTCTATCTCTTCTTTAATATACAAGGCTACACCACCTCCATGTCGCCCTTTCCTGTCTTTCCTGTACAGTTTGTATCCTGGGATGACTGTATCCCATTGGTTTTCGCTGGTCCACCAGGTTTCAGTTATGCCAATAATATCAATCCTATTTTCCATAACTAAGCTTTCTAGCTCCCCTATTTTGGCTCGAAGGCTCCTGGCGTTTGCATATATACATTTATATTCACTCCTTTTGACCAAATTCTGCCGTCGAGGAACATGTGAAACTAATCCCGCACTTAGCTCAGCATTTTCTGCATGTTTCCAGCCCTCCTCACTTGAGGGTGCGCTCTCCCGAACCGGATGCTGCCCAGCTCCTGTCGGCTTTCCCCCAGGGATCAGTTTAAAAGCTGCTCTGCAACCTTTTTAATGTTAATCGCCAGCAATCTGGTTCCCTCCTGGTTCAAGTGTAACCCGTCCCTCTTGTACAGGTTTGGCTTGTCCCAAAAAGTTCCCCAGTTCCTTACAAATCTAAACCCCTCCTCGCGACACCACTGCCTCATCCACGCATTGAGGCTCCTGAGCTCTGCCTGTCTAGCTGGCCCTGCACGTGGAACAGGTAGCATTTCTGAGAATGCGACCCTAGAGGTCCTGGACTTTAGTCTTCTACCTAACAACCTAAATTTGGCTTCCAGGACGCTCCGTCTTGCCTTCCCAACATCATTGGTACCGACATGTACCATGACCACTGGCTCCTCCCCAGCACTGTCTACTAACCTATCTAGATGTCGCGTGATGTCCGCAACCTTTGCACCAGGCAGGCAAGTCACCATGCGGTCAACACGCCCATCACAAACCCGGCTCTCTATATTCCTGATAATCGAATCGCCCACTACAAGAAGCCCCCCTCCCACTACCCGTGGAGGAGTATCCTCGGTGCAAGAGGATACAGGCACATCCACTGAGGAAGGGGTCCCAACTAAGGGAGCCTGCCCCTCTTCCTCGGCTTGATGTCCTCCCTGCCTGAGGCTTCGACTCTCCGAGGCAGCTGGAGAGCTGCTTGTCATGGAGTGGGATGCTCCTACTGCATCCCTGAAGACCTCACCCTCAGACCTCCTACTCTCTATCTGCTTCTCCAGGTCCGCTACCTTGGCTTCGAGGGAAGAAACATGTTCCCTGAGAGCCCGGAGCTCATTGCACCGAACACATACCCACGACTGCTGCCCCATGGGCAGGTAGTCATACATATGACACTCAGTGCAAAACACTAGGAAGCCCCCCTCCCCCTGCTGGCATTCTACCTTCATTGTATTTAATGGATTTGTGTTATTTATGAAAAATTACCTAAAAAAAACTCTAAAACACTTTCTTTAAGATAAACTTTGGTTATGCTATAGTATGCTATAGCCGTTAGGCGCGCGATCCCCCAAAACTGTCCAAAAACCAGAGGACTTACCTCCCACACTTACCACAGCACAGCAGCAGTTTTCCCAGGTTATTTTATCAAAATCCCAGTTATTTTCTGGTTAGTTATAGCAGAGAGATCTTCCTCCCACGGAGTTTACTCTCAACTGAAGTTCAAACTGAAACTAAGACACTCCCACAAGCTCAGGAGTGGCTAGCCCTCTTTGCTAATGCTAATGCTTTGTCCCTTTTGTTATTTTGATGTGATCTCCTAGGAATCTGCCTAGAGTAACCTGAGCTGACCACACCTAAACTGACCTAGGTTTTATTTTAGCTGGCTTCTAAAAGCGGTCCCCCAAAACTGTCCAAAAACCAGAGGACTTACCTCCCACACTTACCACAGCACAGCAGCAGTTTTCCCAGGTTATTTTATCAAAATCCCAGTTATTTTCTGGTTAGTTATAGCAGAGAGATCTTCCTCTCACGGAGTTTACTCTCAACTTTAGTCAAATTTTGTGCTTTCCACAGTTGACCTTGCACACAGTTCAGTTGTGAGTAATCCCTTGTGCTGTGGCCATCTCTGCTAGGCAATGGTACCATAACCCAAATGTGAGAAAAGAAATGTTTGCAGTTCTAAGTTATCTACATTTTGCAGCCTAAAAAAATTAGCAGAGTTTTTGCTTTTATTCTATTATTTGGCCTCTAAACACAAGTGAATGATAGTTTTAGGAGTAAACAATGTACCTTACTTCAGAATATGTTAAATCTCAAGAATGTTTTTAAATGAAGAAACTTTATTTTGTGAGTGAAAGAGATATGCCTTCTTTGACTAGGGTTGATTTCAGATAGCCAGTTTGGTCTTGTGGTTAGGGTGTCAGATTCATATCTGGAAATCACTGGGTTTGATTCTGCACTCCTCCACGAAGCCAGCTGGGTGACCTCAGTCCAGTCACAGCTCTCTTCTGAGCTTTCACAGCCTTACCTACCACACAGGGTGTCTGTTGTGGGGAGAAGACTGGGAAGCTTTGTCAGTCACTTTGAGTCCCCTTGAACTGGAGAGAAAAGCGGGGTGAGAAAAACCAACTCTTCTTCTGATAGTATCTACTAGCTGGGGCCTCACAGAACACATTTCACTTCCTGTAGCATAGGATTCCACCAGTATCAACAAAAGGGCTAGAGTTGCTTGCCATCGTGAGTGTGGCGGCCATGATCAATAGACCACAATTTAGCTTCAGGAGATCAGTCTCAGAAGAGGACAAACTAGTTTGTCCAAGTATGCCTACCAGAACAGGAATAAACACCAGTAAATCCTTTGGCAGTTCATTCATAGAGTTGGTATAATACCTGCTTGAAGAGTATAAAATGTATTTTGGACAGCTTTAACAGCCATGTACCCTGGGAACAGATGCTGAGGTTCAGGGTTTCCTGAGGGTGTTAATCCGCATCTTTCAGGCTTTTTGAGACTACAGGCTGTGACACGCTCCTTCAGTTCTCCCGAAACTATCCCCCAACCGTACCAGTGCTGGAAAGTACAAACAGTTCCTTAGGTAGTTACTCCACGTACTTTTCAGGGTCAGCATATATGTTTGGGAAAGCTCTGGTAGGAATGAAGGAGCTTATCACATTGTGATGATGTCATTGTGTGCTACAAGGTAACAAACCTTAGCCCTGCCCTTACAGAGATCAAAGAACGCAGGTCTATTGCTACTACACTCCATCCACATAGGATGGAGCATAATCCAGATCAACTGCAGGCATGCTTGGAAGAAACTGATTACCTAGACCCATTTCAATCTGGCTTCAGGCCCAGTTATGGCACTGAAACTACCTCATTCACCCTGGATAATTCCCTTTCTAGGAGAAAGACTGGAACAGTGTGATACATTAGTTGTCCTGGATCTCTTTGCAGCTTTTGATACATTTATCATTATAGCCTTCTGGAAGGGCTATGGAGTTTGGGAGTTGGAGGCTCCACACTGCAGCTGTGCTGTTCCTAGTGCCAGAGAGTTGTTTTTGGAGACTCTTGTCTATCATTCTGAGAACTCACCTGTGAGGTTCTTCAGGGATCTATCATTTCCCAAGCCCTTTAATATCTATGTGAAGCCACTGGGAGAGGTGATTAGGAGATTTGGAATGAGGTGTCATCAATATGCAGATGACATCCAGCTCTTTCTCTGCCATCTGAATCAGGAGCAGTGATCATAGTGCCTGACAGGTGCTCAGAGGCAGTAATGGGCTGGATGGAGGCCAATAAATTGAAACTGAACCTAGAGAAGACAGACAAGGTCTCAGGTTTATGAAGCAGGGAGGCATCATGCTTTCATAAAGGCTGTATTGGCTGGACAGGGCATGCCCTTGGACCCTGCAATGTCATTTGAAGTTCAGATGGAGGTGGACAGATACAATCTGGCCATAGTAATCCATGATTGCCAATTCACTAACAAACTCAATTCATCTTTGTCCAGAAAGGGCTGTAGTTGGCAAAGCACCCCATATGGGCTTCAAGTGAAGGGCTGTACTACGCTGGAAGTGAAAAGAGCGAAATCCGGGGGTACTCTTGGACTCTGCAATGGCCAAGAGTGCCTACTTGGCCAGTTTGGTCTAATGGTTAAGGAGTCGGACTCTTATCTGGGAATACCAGGTTCGATTCCGCCCTCCCCCATGAAGCCAGCTGGGTGACCCTAGGCTAGTCACAGCTCTCTTCTGAGCTCTCACAGCCCCACCTACCTCACAGGGTGTCTGTTGTGGGGAGAATAGAAAAGCTTTGTCAGCCGCTTTGAGTCCCCTTAAATGGGTGAGAAAAGCGGGGTAGAAAAGCCAAATCTTCTTCTTCAACTCTTCTACTTCCAGGTCTGGTTGGTATGCCAGCTCTGGCCCTTTCGGGACAGAGAAGAACTGGCCACAGCAATCCATGCTTTGGTAAGTTCCAGATTAGACTATTATCATGTGCTCTATATGGAGCTCCCCTTGAAGACAGTTAGTGCAGCAACAAGACTGCTAACTAGTACTGTTGGCTGGACACACATCATGCTGGTCTTAGAAGAGCTCCACTGGCTGCCAATTTGCTCCTGAATCCAATTCAAGGGCCTCAAATATATAAAGGAAAACCTTTTCCCATACTGATCTGCCTGTGCCTTAAGATCTGCAGTTGAGGCCCTCCTCTTACTGCTGCCTTCAGTAGCTAAAAGAAGTGTACTTGAAACAGGTTCTACTTGGTGGTAGCCTTCAAACTATGGTATAAACTTACCCCTAAGTTATGTCAGGCATCTCCACTATGTACATTTAGAGGACTGGCATAGTCACACCTATTGGCCTTTGGCTAAGAAAACTGCTGCCCCTTCTCACTGTCAGGCATTGCTATTGTTCTCAGTGGATTCTTTTTAATTTGTTTTTACTCTTGTAACCTTTACAGGGCAAACATGTAAACAAATAGGGAGATGCAGATTTCTGAAATAGAGCTACTTTTTCTCTCTTTTTTAGATCAGTCTTTTTATTATCTATTACAAGGACACAAAGAGCAGCTTTGGTATTGCTCTTCAAGCACACTTCAAGCAAACTGAAAAGATTAATCAAAACAACCCAGCCAGGCACCTGATTTTACATCCCATTTACTGAAACAAAGTTGAGGTCCAAGCCCTAGTGTGCGACGCACAACCGAGGGACATTTGATGCAACGAACAACTATGGGGCTCTGGGACTCCAGGATGGCTTCTGTGTTGCCATCTTGGTCAGTGAAGGCCACAAAATCCTCCCTGCTAGCTTACTTGATCTTCCCAGGCCTCTCATGTTACAGTAAGATAAAGAATGGTAGGTAAAGCTTGTCTGGGTTGAAGCAAACCTGTAATGGTTGGAGAGTAGGAAAGAGGGGTGGATACTGGAATGGTGCTGTGGGCTGACTGTTGGTTATATAATCTTGTGACTACAATTATACCGCAAGGGATTTTTAATCAACTAATCAACATATTGCTTCACTGCATTTGGTTTCAGTGCCTGTCCTGTCTGCCATGAGTTTATTTACATTTTTTCTAAGAAGTGACTCTCCCCATGCAAAAACAACCTCTGAGCAGATGAAACTGGGAGCTTGTTTGTTTGTTTATTCACTTATTTACTGACACTTATATCCAGCACTATACCAGAGATCTTAGAGTGGGTTACAAAAATATATGGGATGCATTTGTCTGCACCACCTACAGAAACCCAGAGGCCTCTAAAAAGAGGTCATGTGGATGGAAGACGTCTTAGGCTTCCAGCTGAGTTAAGTAAGGATAAAACCCAACACCATTAACATTGTAACCAAGTGGTTAAGAGTCAAAGCTCTTCCAGATGAAAATTTCCAGGGATTACAATCATTTGCAATAAGCTGCAATAATATTTCTCATTTCAGCAGTTGTTATTTCTTATTATCAATCACCTGGAGTACCTCTCATGGTACCTAATCTTCTTCTTCAGTATTCAAGTCTTTGCTTGTCCTTAGAAAAGCAAACTGAAGAACTGGGTGTGTTTCATCTAACTGCAGCTACTCCTAGTACGATAATGTGGTTTTCCCAGGAAGGTAGGACTGGGAAGAATCAATTCTTGAACATGTAAACACAACAATACATGCACACAAGAAAATGTCTGATATTATATCACTCTGCACACTTTGCACTAAATACTCTGTGGAGCCATTATGCAGGCACTGCTGGAGAAGACAAGCTCTCCTAGAAAGGACATATCCAAGGGAAACAGCTGGCTGAGGCATAATTGTCCATAAGTTTTGGATTTAGACAACCACCGCTGTGTTGCAAGAATATGTTATTATTTCAGAAGACTGCATCTTTCATTAGGTGCTTCCTAGCTTTTTTAAAAACTCCGAAAAACTAAAATATCTGATATTTTACAAGTACTCTATGAAGATAATGTATATCTATAGGTCCATACGGTTTGGGGGAGCAATGTCACCTAAACCACAAACACATACATTCTTAAGTGGCAGAAAACAGAAGACAATAAAAATACAAAAAGGAACAAAAACGGTGGCTATTAGCCCCGCTATATGATGAAACTCAGGAATTAAATGAGGAAAAAGTTGACTTTAAAGGCATATAGCACAAAGGCTCGCTAAAAAAGAGCTAGGAAGTTAATTTTTATATGAAGAACAGCAAGACAATGAATAATCCACACCTGGCATTGTTTGTTAAGAGTCCGGCAAAAGAGTAGCATTTAGCTTAAGCAATCATTAATAAAACAAGCACAAAATACTAATTAGGTGCATTTTATCCATTTCTATGTAAATTGTTTGTTTGTAGCTATTTACTCACCATTGTTCTTGGTACAATAGGAAAAATGCAAATGAATGAATCAGAATGCAGTCCTAATGGGACTTTCTGTTTATAACTATTAGCCCAGAGGTGTGCTGTAATTCAATCCTCAAGCAGCAAGATTTAGCCTCATTAACAGCTTGCATGGGCAGGTTACAACTCATAAAACCCTACAGTAAACAAAGTATATGGACACAGCACAATATCTTGAGCCTGATTGACAGAATTCTGCTTCCCTATCAGATTGCCTTGATTTACTTTTCTACTAATGTCCTAACATTAGAAAGACAATTTTGCCTAGGCCTCCAGTAGAACGGAATATTTGATTTATTTGCGTTCTCACCCTAAAAGGCAAACACAGCAAGAGTCTCATCAAAAATCTATTTACTAAAGTACTCATCCCGCTAAACCAGAAAGTTTCTTTATCCATCACACACTAATACGAATTCAGTTTCTGGCCAGCAGATATATTCTTGTATCTAACTCCCTGTGTGAGATACCAAATTTTAGAGGCTACATCACTCTTGAAACATAGAGATCTTAAGTTTTAAACAATACTACTGGAAAACTAGGGGACAGCATCTTCATCACTGGCCAGTATAATTATGGATCAGGTAAGATCTCTGTATTTCTAGGCAACCACATTCGCCTAAGTTTTAATCCAGCTTCAGTCCACTTTCAGAATGGGAGAACCCATCAGCAGAGATAATGTGTTTCCTTTCAGTTTTATCCGACTCAGAAAATCTACCTTGGGAGATAAAATTGAGAGGAAATGATTAGTCAACTCTGAAAGCCAACTGAAAATGGATTAAAACTAGAGAAGAATGAAATGGATCACTAGGAGAGCTTGACTTCTGAACATATTCGTTGGAGTTGGTGGGAATTTAAAACTAATACATCTAGACAGCACAACATTAGTTTCTATAAACATTCCTAAACCTTTAGCACAGTTTGAAATAAGTGTTTTTAACTTGCAGTCTATTGTCAGAAACCTGTGAAATCTCTACCCTAAAAAAAGAAGCTTTTTGGTCAGATTCGTAGATTCAAACCTTAATTTAATAGAAAGTACTGCTCAAGAGTCCTCATTGGGGATGCTTACCAAATTGATTCTAACTCATATCTAAAACCAGCTTTAAAAAAAGCTTCAATAATTATCTAAGGGAAACTGACTCCCCAATAAAATTCATGCACTCCTCCTTAGGGTACTGGATTACATCATATTTAAAAGGTTTTTAAAAAGACATATTTCTTGCAGGTCAATTTAAATGTTTTCTGCATCATGTATGGGGACAAAATGGGTAACCAAAGGCACATTAGGTCGTTTCCACACTTGGTGAGTAAACCACTCCAAGCACTGAATAAGAATAAGAATAACATCTTATTTGATCAGCCATTTAGCGATTTCAACAAACAATACAATTAAAAACAGAAAGTACAGGAACAGAGGGTGAAGGTAAGTGACCGACTTTCTTTTCTTTCAGAAAATACGCTCTTTTGCTAATAGCTTTTAAGATAAAAAGACTGATTCCGATTATGGAAGCTCTTTCTTGACTTTGAAAGAGTAGAGACATAAGATCACTCCTATTGGAGGACTGTATCCTAGACAATATTGGATGTAAAAATCTAGATTGAAGTTCATCATATGCTGAACATTCTCGACAGATTCATCACCCCAAACGCAGGGTCTCTTCTTGGGATATTATAATAACGTCCAGATTCCATCATGATACCAAGTTGTTAAAATCTAGCCCTGGTAAACATTTTTCTTAGGGGTGATGGAACAGAAATAGTTAATTTTTTTCTAGATGAATGTTCAATTTATGGGAGGCTAAGAACTTAGTGGCCTCCAAGCACTGCTTAGTACATAAGAACATAAAAGTAGCCCTGCTGGATCAGGCCACAGCCCATCTAGTCCAGCATCCTGTCGCACACAGTGGCCCACCAGTTGCCCATGGGCATCTCAAGCAGAGACAGGGGCAAACCTTCTCCTGCTCTCGAATCCCAGCAAATGGCCTTAGAAGTTGCGACGCATCTGCCAAACTAAATGAGAAACATGTTTTAGTAAGTCCTGCATTGTCAGTATTTCAGTTTATAGTCACATCAGCAGCATTCAAGGACCAGCCTCACCATTTTGCACTGGAGAGAAAATGCTAACACCTAACTATTCCTCCCATCACTCAGCTTTTTTTTTTAAGGTGATTTTGGAATAACTGATATTAGTTCCCTGTTCCTAGCACTTTTTAGCAATACAGAAAAAAAATTAAGTTTCAAAATGTAAAGAGTTTATTAATAGTTTTCTAATACATGTGTAAACAATTTTATTCAGGTTTTTTTAGAAATGCAGTTTTTAAAAAGTGATGTGACTTGCTTGCTCAGCAAGACACTGAAATGTAAGACATTTTGTAGCAGTATACTTTCTACACATTGCACTAGTGCCATCGTAGTTCAGAGCCATCCCAGGAGGTCTGTACTCTGGATTAGCTGTAGATTTGTTTGAAGAGCTCTACAGTTTTCCCAAACTGTCTTGCTCTGTTCCAGCTTATGGTATTTCTGCGCTCAGTCCAGAACAAGGGACACACCGCAGTCCTATCTTTGAAGCCTGTGCATTTTTGAAACTCCAACTATCTAGCTTTGAAGACTGATCTCTTCACTGCACTCTTGTACGTCCGACATAACATACAAGTGATGGGACAATTGCTGCTAGGGTTCAGTGGTGCCCTGGATAGGAAATCAGTTATATGAATTAGAACAGCTATGGTGCCTCTAAATTGCTGCTGGCGTTAGTCTGGGATGGATGGTGCCCCTGTCCTTGTGATGTGAATGGAACCTGCTATGTTTGGTCCCAGACTGACTGCAGTAGAATAGTAGTTAAATTGCTCCACGCAAAGTGAGTACAGAAATGGACTCGGAGTAGTAAGCTCACTGAAAGCTCACTATGGGACCTTGGACATTTTCAGCCTAACCTATCTCACTCTTGTTGTGAGGACAAAAACGGATGCTAGGACTAATGTGCACATCCTTTTGAGATCCTTCAAGGAAAGGCAAGATATAAATGTCATAAATAAATAAAGAAGTTCACTTACTATTTCAAGTTAGTAGCCAAAGACTTTGTCTGTGTTCTGACAAGGCCAGATAATCAGTTTAGAGACTGTCTCAAGATTCTACTGTACCAAGAATTTGGGTTTCGGTACCTTTTGTGGACCAAATCGCCAACAGTTGAGTTAAAGTGAATTAAGATTAAGTGAGTTTGCAGCCCAATTTGAGCATTAGCTTGTTTTATTTGGAAACTCAGAATGAGCAGGTAATCTATTTTGGGAAGAAACTGTACATTTCCTTTCTCTCCCATCCTTGTAAGTAGAAGGACAACTGTCCTTTGGCAATGTATACAGGAAACAACATTTCTTTTCATTTAAAAGGGACTTTTGTGGAGAACCAAGAAATTTGCCTCATTAGCTTTAGGGCAAATAGCACACTACAGCCTATCATTTTCCTTCAAGGAAGGCTGGGAGGTGAGGGTGCAAGCTAATTGGGACATGCCTCAGCTGTGTCTGTTTGGGGTCACAATCCCCTTACTCCAACAGTCCCTCAGTTGCGATTGAGTTTACTAAAGCACCAACGAACTTCAACGTGGGACACATGCCTCCATGGATTTCTTGGTGGGTGCAGGTGAGGTGGAGGCAATTTGCTGACCACTGGCTTCAGGACCATGAATACGGATGCCTTCACACATATCTTCCCTTTTCACTAAGTCCTCCCACTTTGCATAGTGCTTTGAAACATTTCTGCAAAAGTACAACTGTAAAGAAATGGAGATCTGGCCTCCAAGAAGCTTCATTATGTGGTAAATATGTTTAATACGTTATTGGTTTTAATGTGTTCATTTTATATATTGTTACCCGCCCTGAGACCCTTGGGACGGACGGACAGACAGACAGACAGACAGATAGCAGACTGGGGGGCAGAAGTAACAAATGATGAATGAGAACTAGTAACACCTCCATTGTGCACTGTTCTGGAATGAGGATAGAGGCATGCATCATCCCTTGGAATTGAGTTTTTTTGCCCCAGGTGTCTTTCCAAAGCCCATCATGCAATATGGGGTCTCACAAACAAGCAAGGCAAAGAATTAGGCTGAAATCAGATTTCAAAGGGTTTACCTTTCTTTTGCATCATTCCTTTCCCCCTGTGCCCCCCCTTTCCCCCCCTCTGTCTCTCCCTCCCTGGCCTTGGTGGTCCCTAAGGAGCCCCTGAACCAAGCACTGGAAGATCTGGTGTTCTCCACCACTTCAACACCCAGTCCACTTGCCCACGCCTCAGGGGATTTCTCAGGGGATCTGCTCACCATTGGCTTCACTTCCATGAATACTGATCCCCTCCCACATCCCCTTTTCCCTGAGCTCTCCCCCACTGCTCTCTGCTTTGAAATTATAGTTGCACAAAACTGCAAGTATGAAGGAAAAGAAACTGATACGGCATTTTAAAGAACATTTGCTGTGTTGTAATGGAAATGGAGTTGTGGAGTTATGCTTGGGTTGATACAGGCTGGAGGGACAAAAGGAAATGGTGAATGACTAATAATGCTTCTAATCTAAGGGAATCAACGTTCTGATGTGGTGGAAGGAAAGTACTGGGGTGGGGGTGAAGTCTGACTTTCCTGCCCCAATGAAGTGATAATTTGAAGGATGGAGCAGCTAAGTGAACTAAGTCTTTGGTGAGACTCCATGCTGAACTTGGGGAAATGAAGAGTTCATTCTGAGTCCATGTTATAATTCAAATGTGAGAATGATGGGAATAATCCTTGTTCCTCCATAATATGGATCTTTCATGCCATGTAAGAACACACTCTGAGAGTTTTTCCTCTGAAAATAAGAAGTGAAAAGATGCACTGTGGATTTTATCATGCTGGTCAGATAACTGTTATGAGAATGCAGCCTGTGATTGTACATATATGTGCCACAATATCATAATACATGCAAGACGGTTTCTTTCTCTACAGATGCAGAAGCATTTTGCAGACAGAGTATCAATGACTGTACATTTTGGATGCACTGAACAATACACCACCTACTGATAACAGAGCCGAGAGCAAAATTAGATACTGCAAAAATTGTGGAGTAAATATGCCCTCCCTGTCAGCCTTTCCTATCACTTCTTGGTAAAATCTAGTATAATTTCTGCCAACCTGGCGCTATCCAAGCTAGACGTCTGCACAAGGCTGCTGCCAGAGAAGCAGGGAAGCGACAAAGTACAACTGGGCATGTTATAGCGTCAGGCTGTTTCTGGACACAACAAAAGGGATGCCTGAGAGGTTCTCAGAGAGACAGTCTGTGGCCCTCATGTTCCCAAGCCTTCCCTAATCCACTTTTTTATGGATATTACTGTTTTAACCTGCTGTTTTAAAACTTGTAACCTGCCCTGAGACCTACGGGTACAGGGTGGGATAAAAGTAGAAATAATAAATAAATACTAAATAAGCTGCCTCGGAGATGCTCTTCTTTGCTGATTCTGATTGCAGCATCACCAGCATTTTTTCTGTCCTCCTCCAACCCCAGAACTCTGTGCATTTCTCTCCTTTCTCTTTTTTCCCTAAGGTTCCACTCAGCAGAAGGAGCTGGAGGGGCTCCCACATGAAACAGACTGGCTCATTGCATTTTGAAGTACACATTTGAAACACTTTACTATCTAAAGCCAGTGACATTATAAGGCCATTAAAGGGCAAGAACCTAAAAATACAGGATAATTCAGAAAAAAAGTACAATGTATTTGCTATAGTAGCGAATGTCTGTAACTCAGGGTTGGAGCTCTACATGGTAAGAGTCCACTGAGCTGACTTTTCTTTCTAGAGACGTTCCCCTGTGCTGATTATGCTATTTATTTTTATTTATTTATTATTTATATTTCTATCCCGCCCTATACCCAATGTCTGCAGAAAGAAAATTCAGATCAGGAAACGCCTGTGATGATGAAACATTGTAGTTCCCTACATTTTGCCAAGCAAAACTTAGATTAAAAACATAGGACCTGAATCAGCATGGGGTCTATATATTTCCCTTACACAGAAGTCTCCTTATTTTTCTTTCCAATGTACAGGAAAGATACAGGCTGCAATTCGTGTGTGTGTGTGTGTGTGTGTGAGAGAGAGAGAGAGACAGAGAGACAGAGAGAAAGAATTTAAAAAAACAAAAACAAATTCTATATACTACAGAAAGGACTGGGATATCTACTTCTACCTTAGATCTGCTTGTTCCTGTGAAGTTTGAAATGCCATCCTTCTTCCAAAGAGGAAATCATTCATAGGTAAATACTTTACACTTTGCCAAATTTTACATAGCAAAATGATGTATAAAGTGTATCTTATTCTTCATTCTCCCCAAAGTGCCAAATGGATGCTAGTAAAACTTAAATTATTTAAGGTCAAACTCTTCAAGAATAAATAATTCCTTGTTTCTCTCTTATTAAAAAAGAGTATTTGTATGCAATTTTTATATTTCACAGTTCACCGACATCTCGGCAAGCTTTCTTCCACTGCTTCAATGGTGCTACTTTTAATTTTATCCTCCTTAGTCCTAGTAATTAAAGTGATCAGCAGTGGCATCCCAACGGCTTTGACACAGCTACAGGCCCCCCCAACAGATTTGTGCTTTTAAGGAGCAGGGGAAGAAAAAGAACTAAAGTTTCATTTCACAGGAACAAGAAAATCAAGTCCTTCCAATCCTCAACTTTATCCAATTGTTCTTTCAGCAGCCTTTGGATCTTAAGAAGCAAATAAAAATGGCTGCCATTAGGGGGTCCCTTTTGTACTTGCCGCTGATGTCAGTGACTGACACCACTCTGACCAAAAATGATGCTATGGGATTCTGAAGGTGAATTAGAATGTGAGAAATTGTGCATTCAGTGAGATGATTAATCAACCCACAAAACTGTTCAAGAAATCCAAACAAAACATCTAAGGCTAGAGGGTTCTTTGTTTTTATTTTCTATTTTTAAATTACTTTCAGGATCTTCATGGAATTTTTAACAAAAGATCCAGCTAGAACACCTTCTTTTCTCTTTACATTAGTGCTTCCAGAGCGTTTCAACTGATTTTTGTATTTTCGCTCCCTTGCTTAAAGATACTTAACATTTTACAATGAGTCATTTCATTTTTTTATGCTATCAATTACTTTTTAAAAAAGTAGTATTTCTTAATCAGCAATACTACGTTAATACAGATGAAAATTTATCCCTGCATATTACAGGAGCCATTTAACAGAGCCCTGACTCTCAAAATTGTCCATGACATGCCCCAATTACATAATCCAGCTAAGAAAAAGAACTTGACTGCTACCCTTTTCATCGTTAGACAGGAAGAACGGCTTTGTTATTAGCCATTTAGGAGCAGAAAGAATTCTTCTTGTCCAGAGGCAAGGATTACTAAAAAGGTACCTATTCATGTGTTATAGAACAAAGACGGAAAAAGAAAATTAAGCAAAAAAACTTACAAGATCTTTAAAGGTTTATAGATGGTGGATTTT